>ML780363.1:1146211-1176329 GCA_009831015.1 Picea engelmannii | reverse complement strand
GAGTAACAATGGGCATTGCTGCCCTGGATTGTTGACTATATAATCCCCTGGACCCCTGGATGCAAAGAAAACAACAAGTGGGAGAATGTTGGGTATGTGTTATATTCTTTGCATGTGTGTGTGTGTGTGGGTGCGTCAGATATTTTTAGCGGTTTTTGATATTTTTAGAGGATTTTGCTATTTTTAGCTGATTTGTAAATTGATCCCGGATTAAGGGATTAGGGTTTTTGTATCTACGAAATACCTAAAAACATTGTATATATTGTATGGTGAATGGTGAAATTTGATATAATGAAAAAGAAAGGTTTTCCCGGTTGAGGGTTTTCGGTAAAGATCTCTGTGTATTCTGTGTATGAGCCATTGATTAATTTTTGTATTGCTTAAAAATATATATGCATTGCTTTACTTCGTAGGTTTAAAACTTACACTCAGATCAACGGTCCACATCTTTTGGTGTATTGATGGTCAGGATCTTATCGTGATCTCACATCTCGCTGTTTCTTCGCTGGAGTTTCTCGTCACTCCAAGTCGCGATAGGCGAGACTCAGAGATGGAGCTCAGATCAACGGTCCATATCTTTTGATTTATTGACGGTCAAGATCATTTCTTGATCTCGCATATCGCTGATCCTAAGATGGAGATTTTTTTCACTCCAAGTCATGATAGGCGAAACTCCAAGATGGAGCTTTATGGTGCTCTGATCTTTTGCCACACGTCCTCTTCATCCAACAGTCCTTGATTAACTCACGATCTCGCATCTCGCTGTTCCTTTGACTTTCCAATCAACGAGATGATGATCTTTTTCCACGTGTCCTCTTGATCCAATGGACCACGATTAAATCGTGATCTCACATCTCATTGTTCCTTTGACTTTCCAGTCAGCGAGATGACGATCTCTCGCCACATGTGATCCCTCGTGCAGATCCAACGGTCCTCCTGTGATCTGGATCCGACGGCCTTCTCTCACTACCTCGCGACCTCGCGACTTGGAGTACCTAATGTTTGGACTCTCAACCTGCAAACTCCCAAGTTCGTGATGAAAGATTTCTTGATCTCTCACCACCATTCCCCCCAGATGGACGGCTATAAATCTCTCGCCACTTCGCCGCCTCGCATCCTCGCACCTCGCGACTTTGAACACCCAATACTTGGGATTTTACTCTACGAACTCCCAAGTTCACGAGATCTCTTCGATCTCTGCCATGCGTCCTTCACAGATGGACGGTCCTGATCTTCTTACCACTTCCCTGCTTCGCGACCTCGTGCCTCACGACCTTTAACACCAAATCCTCGTCTCTTCCACTCACGAGCTTCCGAGTTCGCTCAGATATAATGCCTGATATCTATCCTTCTCTTCAGCGTGCACTCTTCTTGTTTTTTATTCAGATCTGATGGCCCTCATGCTGTCGGGAATTTTGGATGGGATCCAACTATCAGCGATTCTTCTCCTCCAAGTTTACACATCCTTCTTACTTGGAAGAATTTCGACTCTGCACTAATTCCTCCTGAGCCTACGTTGTTCTTGTTTGTCCATCGATGCACATTATGATCCTGCCATCTTCACTGTTGTACTTTCCATCAATGACAAGAATATGCTATCTGTTAAACATTTTCCAATAATAAGTCACATTATCCATTGCATTATCAAGTTTTGGTCCATGTCAAGTTTCTGCTATCATGCCTCAGTGTTCAAGGGAAGTATCTGCCTCAAGAGTCAGCCATCAAAAATATCCTATTTCAATACCCATGTTAGTCCATGTTCATTTGATCCACCAATTACATCTCTGTGTCCATCTCGTGTCATTTATGGGGGATACATTGAGGCCCTCCTTCGACAAGTCTGTTCCTGTCGACTTCAACACATTATCCAGGAGCTAGACTTAGAAACCAGTTAGTACTTTGGGACCTGTATGCCTCAATGGCAGGCCTCCTCATGTCTAATAGTGGGTTTACATCATTGACCTCTGATTGGATGATTCCATGAATGTTCAACTTCATCTCATCCATTCACATTCGTTGGAATGTACTAGAGTACCTTGGGAATCATTGACATCAATGGTGATCTCCCTTGTGCTTTTCAACGATTTACCTCATTGACCGATAATCAAGTGGTTTCTGACATGTTCAACGTCAGGACATCTATTCAAATGGTTAGATTTGTACTACATTGGGATTGGTAAGAATATCCTGGGTTGATTCATCACTCATATACATACTTTTCCCAGGTTGCAACGGAGTTTCTCTTGAACTATGGCATATACAATGTTACATAGATCCACTTTGTATTGGTCGTGGCTATGTCTTGTCATCTCGTAGATCCACTGTGTATTCTTTGTGGCTACATTCAGTTCAGGTCATAGGTGTATAGATCCACATTGTATCTTTGGTGGCTATACCTTTTATCAATATCATTATGGATTCGCAGTGTATTCTATGGCAGCCATACCTGAAAAAGTCTTTATCACTCAAGCATAGGTAAGCCTGCCTTGGGTTTGAAACATGTCATAATATTTGTTTGATGGTTGTGTTCATGTTTTTCCGGTCTCTCTGTGTCCATACCCTTGCTCAAAAAAGTATACAAAGTACTTCAGTCATCATCATCTTCTGACTTGGCACTTTGGGGGGAAATCTATTACACATCAAAATTACTCACTTAAATATTGTCTCAAGTGTCGTCATTACAAGTGTTGTAAGTGTCGCATATTGTCCGCAAGTGTCACATATTGACCACAAGTTTCGCAAGTGTCACAAACATCATACTGCCATATTGCCTATGTCGTCTTTCTAATGACATCGTAAGGACACTAAGACACCTCAAAGACTAGTTTTGAAGAAGGAAAATCAATTAACAGAAGAGTACAAACCTTGTGCCACTGAAAAAGACACTAAAACATCAATTTTTGGAGGGATCACTTCTCTACCTACTGATAGGGAGGACTAGTGCTCTATACTCCCTTATAGAGGAGTGTTCCAATGCTTTGTTCCCCTTTTGGGGGAGCATTACCCTTTTTTGGGCGAATTTTGGTTTTTTGGAGGAAATCAGGGGACAATCCCCTCAATATCTGAAGGTAGTTGGGTTCGAATATTGGATCAAGGGATGATCTTAGGGAAGATCCTCAACTTAATGAGAGGAATCATCAACTTATCCCAAAGATCTCTCAATTGGGTGGGCCTCTCCAAGGCTATATAAGGAGGCCTCCTCATGGTGAAAGAGAAAAAAAGAGAAGCACCTAACTTATGATCTCATAAGGAAGGACATGACGGGGGATGGAGATTGAGAATTACACCAAAATTATGATCCCATAAGTAAGATGCCATCAAAGCAATCAGTGTAGAATACTTGAGCAAAGGGGTTGGACAAGGAGAACTAGAACAAGCTATTGCACCTTCATCAAAGGATTGTAAGTTCTTTTACTTGTTCTTATTAATATTTCAATGCTTGGCCTGTTTCTTTCAAACTTATGTTTGGCCCCACATGATTTTGTCTTCAGTAGATAGATCTATGTTTGAGCTAATATCAGTGGAATAGAAAGTCCATTGTATCCTTGTTTGTTCTATAGGACCTATCAGGGAGGTCAAGATCGAAGCTCAACTTGGATTTCAAAAGGACAAATGTCATTAACAAGTACATATATTTATTCTCTTTCCTCATATATTATCTCGATTAGATCTAAAGGAATGTCAATGTCCACGTTAAGTAATTTTTTGTCTTAGCCTTAGGAGTCTAGAGATCAAGACGGAATCCACTTGTCTGTAGGAGGATTCACTTGTAACAACAATCCAAGGAAAGGAGTAGTACTTAATTCAAAAGAATTCTCACCATAGCCTTGGTGATGGTGTAAGTCCCGTTATGAGTGGACACAACTTCTAATGGGGTCCTATGAGGCACTCTTTTTGCAAATGAAACCAGACCTTATATCCCACCTAAAATTTGTGTGGTACCCTGTGATGATCGTAGCGATGCATGTACTTTGCATTGGCTTTCTACATGATATCATGAACTTGTTGCTGGATGTTCTTGCTGCACTCAAAAAAAAATCTACCCAATCAACCTTAGTATGAGTATGGGAGGAATCTTCCTATGCAGTTGTAATGGGTAGAGCTATGTCAATGGGGGCCAATAGTTGGATCCTTAAGCACACCTGAAAAAGGTTGTGGCCAATAGAGATATCAAGGGATATGTTGTAGCTATGTTGAACATAAGGAAGGCTTTGATCCCATGTGTGTGGATGTTTTGAATTATAAATCCTTAGGATATGAACAATCATCTTGTTGACTACATTTGTTTTTCCATTAGTTTGTGGGTGGAAGGAAGTCGATTTTGTCATCTTGGTGTCCATCATCCACCATAGGATGAACCAAAAAGTGATCAGGAACCTACAGTCGTGATCAAAGATAATATTTTTTGGGAGCCCAAAATGAACCTAAACATGTGTGAATAAGATCTTGGTGGTTGCCTCGGTTTTGATTCTCTTCTTGTAGGGTTCTGAAATTGACATCTTAGAGAATCGATCAATGACCATGAAGACATTGTCATTCCCATTCTTGGTTGAAGGTATACCAGACATTTAGTCCACCGAGATGGACTCCCAAGGCCTATTCGAAGTATGCAGAGGGGTGTATATCCCCTATTTCTTGATGGAGGGATTGTAAATGGAACAATAAGTGCAGGATATGATGTACTTGTGAACATCTTGTTGAAGCTTCGACCAATAAAAATGATTTTTCAATACTTCCATTGTTTTCTCTACACCAAAATGTCTATTTCATGGGTGTAATGAGCTTCCTAGATCATATTTTCATGCTTGCTTGAAGGAACACAAATATGACTTAGATGGAATAGCAATCCATATTAGATATGAAAGTCTGGAACTATTTTTCCTATGATCAATGTCTTATATGAAGTAGCAAAGTCAGAGTCATTATTGTATAATTGTGACCATCCGGATGTCCCATGTCCATAGAAGTTGGGAACTATGGTTAGTGTTGCTACCAGGGGTTGACTGAGGAAATATGCGACATGGTTGGTGCTACCCTTCTTGTACTTGATATTCAAGTGGAATTGTTTCATGTACATGGACCACTTCTAATGGTGGTCATTACTTACATTTCCTTGTGTTTGTGTGAATTGCAGAGGCCTATGATCACTTCCTTCCCTAGAATGTTATGCTTCCATAATCAAAATGCATGCACAATAGAGTACATATATTTTTCATATGTGGGGTATCTATGAATGGTATCAGATAGATTTTCATTATGATGGGATATCTGATTCCCATGTTGAGTACAGACTCTTTGGATAACATAAATTGAAGCATATGTCTAAATATTGAATGGTTGTTGCAAGTTTGGAAGAATAAGGATTGGTGTTGAGTAGAGGCGAGATTTCAAATCCTTGAATTATTTCTATTGGGGAATAGACCACATAAAATTTTCCTTTGCTCCACCCTTGGTCACCTGGCTTAGGGCCCAATAAATATGAGAGAAACCCTAAGAAGATACATATCTCGGTTATTGTCCTCTGGGCCGACCAATCATGGATGAATTGGGTCTTGGTTGGATCCACATGTACAACCTACTCATCCACAATGTATCCCAAATATTAGATTCTTTGCATGTCAAAGGAACTTGTCTCCAAATTGGAATATAACTTGTATTTTCACAGGGTTCCCAAGACCTGTCGAATATGCTCCAAATGTTCCTCACATGTTTTTTTGAAGATGAGGATGTCATCCAAATATACAACCACAAAGGAGTTTGTGAATGGTCATAATATATCATCCATCATCCGCAGTGACCTTCCATTCACCTTCTGATCGAACCATAAAGAGGAAAAACCTCTTGGTTTGAGAGACCACCTTTCTGCACTACTTCTTGGATATAAAAGAAACCGCAACCTTTGCGACTTCCTTTGGTACGCTATAGAGTTGATATCCTAAAGTAATATTGACACTATGAGTCCTATATTAATAAACAACATGACACTTCCACATATATGGTTTTCCTAACAAAACATCAAAAAATTAAAGAGGGGAAACATCACACAATACCTCATATTTGAAGGGTTTGATGTTGTAGTTCAGGTGACACCGTTGGCTGATGCAGATGTCCTGCCCCTAGTTGAGCCAACCGATGGTGTATGGATGAGGATGCAACGTCATTGTCAGGTTCAACCTCTTTACAACCTCTGTTGAGATAAGGTTCTTCTGTTTACCACTGTCAATAATGAAATGGACTAGGGTCCCCTTCACCCACATCTATGACTGGAAGAGGTTCTCCCCTTCTTCAGGATCCTACGGTTCCTCTGGATGGAATTTTTTGATAACAATGGTGACAATTGGTTTTTCTTCAATGATCCACTTTCCATTTATTGGTTCTGAATCAGAGTCTAAGTCAACATATGACCCTGGAGATTTCGTCTTAGCCAACAATGACTGCTTGGAGTGACAATCATCAGTATTGTGCCAAGGGATTTTGTGGATCTCGCACCACTTTCCAGGGTCCTTCCTCGAATTCCCATTACCCTTATTTTTCAGTGGCTTGGGCTGGTTATCCTGGGGCTTCCCATAATTTATATGTCCTTTGTCCTGGGATTTAGGGACACCCTTACCATACTTTAGTTATTGTGGATTTTCATATTCTAACTACCATTTATTATGTTGCTTAAATTTTTTTCCCAATTTTGACAACATACCGATAAGAGGATCCCAATGACAATATCTCTAGAAACTCCATTTTGGTTTGGTGTACCTGTGTAGAGCCCCATGGTATTTTAGGACTAGATGTCGCTTAGAGTCTTTGATATATAGATTGGTGTGCAATGTATGGAAGGTATTTGTGAAATCTGACACCATTTTTCCCCTCTCTTGACACAATGTGGTCCATCTCATGTACTATTCATCATAATTTCCAATAGGATAATATTGTTCCTTGAGGGCATCAACAAAATATTTCCATGTGGGTCCTGGCCCAAAACTTGCAGACTCTTCCTCGACATGTTTCTCACAGTAAGTCTCCTACCAATGTCGTACATGGGGAAGGGACTTAAGGAGAATGAAGGTGATTTTTCATAGTTGGAAAAGCTTTGGATAGAGAAATATCCCTCTAATAGACTTAACCATTTTTTTCCAAGGCGTTGGCATCTGTCTAGCCTTCAAATAAAGGAATATCAAAGTTAAATTGAATCTTAAAGGGTGTCGCTCCTCCAAAGTGACTTTTGGTTAAAGGTGCTTCTATTTTTGTTGACACCCACCAAAGGATATCGATGAATTTATCCACCATATCATTCCTTTGTTGCGTGAGGGTTTCCTCAAGCAACAATTTGAAAGGATCTCATGCCCTATCATGCCTCTTTTATTCCGCCATTGGAGGTTTCTTGGGCGTGAGGGAGCGAATTTATTCAAGAGAAATCAGATCGAGAACCAACTTTCTATACCCTAACCTCATTGGGGACATGCACTAAGAACGACAAGGAGCATACTACCTTGATACCACTAATCCAGATTATTTTGAGACTAATATGAAGGAACAAATATAATATATATATATATATATATATATATATATATAACAAGAAAATACACAGAGATATGGAACATAACATAGTAATAAAATGAAATTCATATTCTATTTATGATCTAGGTGGATATCAGTGGCCACACACCTTTTCCAACTCGCTCAAAACTGTTTTTTGGCAATTTACTATTTTTAGCAGTTTTTAACTTTCAGGGCCATTTTGAGGGCCTAAATGAAGGTTTTTCGGGATAGAGCTTCTCAATGATAGCCAAAATATTTGATTGAGCCCCCAAAATGAATCTCCTCTATGATACCTTTTCGATGGGCTTTGCCTAAAATAGAGATCGTATGCAAAAGTTATGACCCCAAGAAGTTGATGTACTAACTTACCCAAACAGGGCCCACATGACTTTCAGTGCTTCATCTCCTAGGGTTAGATTTTTGGATGTCTAGTGATTTTGAAATTCCTGTTTATTGTAAAAAGTCCTTCATAGCGTCATTGTAATCATATTCTTGCGAATGAGTTCAACTATCACATCTTTTCTCAGAGATAAGTTTCCACCATTCCAACAATCTTGTTTTCCGCTACATTTTACAATTTCAACTTATTTTCTTATTGAATAGAAAACTAGTTTTACTGTGTCTCTATTATCCCGTGTTAAGAATATTTTAATAATATATATTCATTTCGTTATGCTCATAAAATATGGATCAGTGGTATCATAGCGGTCTTCTCCTTGTCATCTTAATGCATGTCCCCAACGAGGTTAGGGTACAAATAATTGGGTCCGAAATTTGTTTCTCTTGAGGAAAAAATCTCTTGCATTGATCTGAAAAGATCTTTTAAAGGACAATGGTTGAGTTATTTTACCATTTAGGAAACTGATGAAAGAGAAATAATTATAAATGAAAACATGGCATCCATATAAACATATATAGATATGAACATAAGCATGAAGAATGTTGCTCCAGAGTCTGTACTTAAGGCTTAGAAAGCACAATGTCTAGGCATCCGAAAGTGAGTAAAGGATAAAAAGGGAGAAGATTCAACCTTCGGGAAAGGAAGCTAAGGCTGATTTCTAGGTTTTCACTGTCTCACTTCCCACTGTTCCTAAATGTTTATATCCCATTCAATCGCATCCCATGAACATTCAAGTTCTACCCAGGTGGTGGTTGTTTTAAGTGTGGTATAAAAAATATTTAAAGCGATATGGGTTTGGCCCGATAAGCCGGGTTCAATATTAGGCTATCTTAAAATGGGGACAGTCATAGAGGAACAGTAAAATTAAAGGAGAGTTCAAGGTTTTTGATGCTGTATCAATTTGATCTTATAAAAGAGAACTTTTGAATCCAATATTAAAGATAAAGTGCAAACCAAGATAAAAAGAAGTCTGACGAAGCATAAAATATGACAATCTAAAGGGTTCATAGGTCTTGTACCTGCTAATAGCCGATATAGAGGAAAAATTGTAAACGATATAGATGACTAAAAATTGATCACCACAGTAGAGATTTTACTAAATTGCAATGAAATTTTCATTAGACATATATAAGAGAAATGAAATTTGAATATGAAATCACAGAGGAAACGAACTCATAACATAGTCTTGACGGAATTAGGAATCTTCGGATTTGCTTTGTATTAATTCTCAAAAAGGAGATAGTCTCTATTACAATCGACCAAAAAGGTCCAGACCTTTTTCTTTCTTCTAATTACATATTTATACAACTTCTACATGCTAGGATCTCAATCGTCACAACATTTTTTTGGCTACAAAAAGGAGATTTAAGCGTTCCAATTCTTCGTCTTTGTCCTCTTTCGGGTGGATGGATCACCTTCATTTCTTTAAACTTCGGGTTCTAAAAATAGAACAGACAGACACGTGTCATTATTTGGTACCCGAAGACCGTCCCTTCGCCTGCTGTGTGCAAATGATGCACTTCTCCACCAACAGGGCTATCACTCTGGAAGGTTCTTCTTGATTATTTGCCTCAAAAGTGTAACAATCCTTCACTAATTGTGGCAACTTTCTTTCTACCTGTCAGTCTTCGGTGCTAATAGAATGTAAAAGTACACTTGGTTTTATTATCCATCTGTCTACTTGAACTATATCTGTCTGGGTTGTCTATGATATTTCAGCCAACTCTCTTTCCTCATTCTTCTTGATATTGAGCAAGTGTTTAGCTATATTGATTTGGCCCAATGTCTCAGTACTTATTTCACTATCAAGACCCAATGAACTCCCATATATGAAGCTGAAAGTTTATTCACAAGATTTTCTTACCTCTTTAGCTTGTTGTCTGCCTTCTGATATGTTACGCTCCCATTCATTCAACAAGATGTTACCTCGGGTTTGCTCTGGGATGGAAAACCTAAAAATATTGCCCATTTCCCTTTTTTTCATGGCTATAACAGCCTCTTAGAAAGCAACTCGAGCTGCCCCAGCTTCTTTTTCTCTGAAAGAGATGTTTTCCATTACTTGATCAATAAGTTGGCAGTCGTTTTGAATAGTTTCCACCTTAGCAAGTAAATCGTGTTGAGCTACCGATACTCTTTTTCGAATTTCTATGGCTTGGGATTGAAATATCCTGATATCTATCACCTAGCTTTCGGTGAAATTTAATTTGGCTTGTAGTTTCTCTATCAATTCTTCTAGCTGGCTTATCTATGATTGGCTGGTCTGGGCCACCTGCTATGTTTGTTTGAGATCGGTTTTGAGCCGCTCGATTTCCTTTTGATCAACTGCTCTAGCTTGCTCTATACCTGAATTCGCCTGATCTCTGGTAGTTGCCTCTGTTGTAGCCAATTTAGCCTCCAAGGTTTTGATTAAATGGTTTTTTTTCTTCAACTAATCTTTTAGGGACTCGACATAATATTGGTTGGCTATAGCAAAAGCCCCCAATGTCCCTACTATTTGAGTTGCAAATTCTTACTTCTTCATGTATTTTCCATCAACTAAGATTTTAAATTTCTTGGCTACCTTGCCTGCTTCTTGATAAAGCTCTTTCTTTACAATGACCTTTCTCTTTTTATCGAATAAAAATTTGTTCGGAGGCAACTCTTCCACAATTATGGGCGATAGTTCTTCATCGAAAATCCATCCAATGTCTGGGACTCCCTTTGTGGATTGTAGGGGAGTAACTGAAACGATGGGACTGCTGATCTTCTTGGATGATTTCCCCAGAGTAACAACCCAGGTTGGCTTGCTTGTAGGGTTGGGGGTCTCGGCTTCCTGTTTCGGGGCCCCAATTTGCTTCTTCTTTTCCTGGTGTTCTTCTTGGTCAGGTGAAGAATCTTTGGTGCCATTGTCTTCTATTTGATGTACATTTGGGGTTGTCGGGTTCTTACCCCGTAAGAATGGGGGAAGGTAGCTCCGTCGATGTTCCTGGAATTTGAAAAAATCGGCCATATCTTCGGGTGACAGGGCTTGTATCCGACTCAAGAACTCTGCATAGGATCTCACGCCTCAAAAAATATCATCATGAGGAAAATTCTGGTGTTCATATATTTTATGGCCACAACTAGCCATGTGATTACTCATGACCCTATGTGGGGCGTGTTTCTTAAACTCAATGTGGATGAATTCTATGTCTTCCAAGGTTGCTACCTCAGCCTTTGTGTGTCCGAAATCTAATAAAGAATAAGTATTCAAATGAATGGGGAAAGGTGGCCATAACTTTTTCTAAAATCCTTTAAGCTCTTTGCTTATGCCACCAATCACGGTTTGCCTAGCAATTTCATGACAAACCAACTTATCTGGTATAAATAATGGCAGGGCATATGGAGGAATAGAGGCGTCGAAAACCCTGATATAGGAAAATTCTGCCTCTAAGTACCAGTCGACCACGCTGCTCAAGTTGTCCGTGATGCTATCTGAAATCCTGGGTGGTGGATTACCAAAGATGATGACATGCATTGACACCATTACCCAATTGAAAATATCATATATGAAGTCTGTTGCCTTATCCTCCCAAAGTTTTGAATGGTAGACATGGATAGGCTTAGCATCAAATGGAGTCCAACTCCAACTCATTAGGGGAAAAGGAATCATGAAACAAATGGCGTCCATGATATATGTGGAAATAAAAAATGAAGCGGCCTTCCTATTTTCCCTATGCATCCGATATTCTGTAATCTGACTAGTTAGACTGTCTGACAATAGTTTGGCCTAGTAAAAGGAATAACCTTCAACGACTATATGAATCAGAGGCACCCAAGGGAGAAATAAATGTGTGGTGTCCTCCCTCCCATACAATCTATAGGTCATCATTGCTATGTATTTGAATTGCGGTTCCAAAGAAGAGATTGAATAAACTCCATTACCGTCTGCGCTGAACTTTGGGGTGTGTGAGACCCAATCCTTGATCAGATCAGACAAGTTTCTATCATATTGCTCGCATTCCTTCTTCTTAAAACTTTCCAGAAACTTGGCATCGTGTGAGAATTTTGGTGTGGGTGATAATTGGTACATCACTTGCAAATGTTCTAGTCTAAAGGTCCCAACAGTCACCTTCTTCTCACTGATAATAGTTCTAGTTGGGATATCCACGTGATCTAGTACCCATCGGAGCATATCATAGTAGGGAAGGTGTCATGGCCTAGCCTCTACCTTATGCATCTCTTCTTGAACAACGATCTTATATTTGGTGGCCAAGTCATCCTTCTCATTATCACTAGAATCGTTTGAATAGTTAATTAATTTGGACTACATAATTTTGGAGACATATGACCAGGTTCTGACAGAATCAATACTTCAGGGTGAAGTATCAGAAACATTATCTAAGCCTTGCCCTGAACTCTCAGCAATTTCCTTGGATGCTTTTTGTGGGGCCATGATAGAGGACTTTGACTTAGCTCTCCTGTAGTAAAAATATGTATACATACAGAAATTAGCTTGATGATAAAAGCTTCTCTGCGCAAGATAGAAATGAGCTTTGAAACACTGAGAGAAAGAGATGTATATCTTGGCCATTTAAAACCTTGACATCCCTATGAACAGAACAGTCAAAACATTTTTAGAGAAAGATTTAGCAATAAAAACCATATCCTTACCTGTCACTTAACCATATTTCCAATTAATGCGATAAATTTCGACGGGTCGTGACACAAGTTGGCGTAAGAAACATTTAAATTTGCCTCGTAGATTGTGCATATTAATATTTGTATTAAAACACTGATTAATCTGGCTTAGGTTCTTTAATTAGATTTTCTTTAAACTTTAATCACCTTTTTGATGTTCACCGTAATGGGAGATTTCACTCATATCCT
The DNA here is from genome assembly GCA_009831015.1 of Picea engelmannii. Classification (NCBI taxonomy): domain Eukaryota; kingdom Viridiplantae; phylum Streptophyta; class Pinopsida; order Pinales; family Pinaceae; genus Picea; species Picea engelmannii. The sequence continues at coordinate 1,163,545 of ML780363.1, read as the reverse complement.
TCGAGCCCCTAAAACCCGAGATCAGGATGACGCGATCTAGTTAAGAAAAAAATGTAATCTAGATTAAGTGTTTAATTAATCAGTGTTTAATTGATATCGTGACTTCACGAATCAGGGCTACAAAGGTAAAGTTTCTTAGAAGAGTGAATGTCGAGTCGTGAAACCCCGATGATGTTTAATTGATATCGCAACTTCTCTACTTGGGGCTACGAAGGTAAGTTTCTTGGAAGAGCGAATGCCAAGTCGCGAAACCTCGACGATGTTTAATTGATATCGCAACTTCTCTACTTGGGGCTATGAAGGTAAACTTTCTTGGAAGAGTGATCACCGAGATGAAAAATCCTGACAGAACTTAACTAACGTTTAAGGAACTTTACTCTCGACACTAATCTGGGTAAGCTTTCGAGGCTGTTTCGCGACTTCACGCATCGGGGCTTGGAAACCATGCGACTTGTTACTCCCGAAGAACGATATTCCAAGGTATATAAAAGTGGAAAATATCATTTAATGGTAAAAATGCAATGTCTTAGGAGTACGATGAACATCGTCACTTTGCATATCAGTACTACTGATATTTTCAATGGATAAAATGTCATGAAGTAAAAGACAACTTAAAGTCAAACCTTTGATTTTAAGAATTATATTTAAACTGGTTGAGAAAGACAACTCCAACATAGGCTCCAACTAGGGATATTGTCTTCCTGAGAGATGGGAAGAACAGTAGACCATGTTCCTGTATTGGGTAAATGGAGTCATTGGTTTTACTTCTGCGAAACTTACTTAAAGAAAGGGGATACAGAGGGAAGAAGATATTCTGTCTTTTACTTCTGAAAATATTTTCAATACTCAAATGCGTTTCAAACTCAGTTGCAGTCTCTTTCATGAATTTCTCTTTCTCATTACAAAATTTAGGTCTGCATTAAGACAATCAAAACAGTCCTAGGAAATCCAACAGATCTTGTGGATTTTGGTTTGCATCAAACAAATTTTATTACATGTTTTTAATTGGGGAGCCCTGTCTGAAATTAGGATGTAGATTCGGTTTCAAGAAAGTTGATTACCAGAGTAGAGTGAGATTCATGTATAATAGCCTTACAGATATCTCAGATATTGCTTCACTACCAGCGAGCCTGTTCAATACCCCGGTGAAGTTATTTGGCCCTTTTTGATGAATTTCCTTTCACCACATCAAAATATATTTATGCATTTAAATGTTGAGACAAGGGCAATCATTTATGAATTTCCTTTCATCGTCTCTTTGGACTAGATGGGGCAATTAAATATGACTTTCCTTTCACCATCTTTCTTATAATTTACTTTTTGAAACTTGAAGTGGGGGCAATCAGTTTGTATGAGGGATGACATATGTGTAATATTTGCATTGGAGGTCTGTCAACTTACTTTGATTACTCAGTACCAACCTTCCTTTCACTTTCAAAACACCTTATCCCACAAGGAAAAAGGGAAATATTACTTCCAGGGGCCTTCTTTCAAGCAAGCCTGAATCCTTCAAAACTGTTGAAAAGCCTAGAAGAGTCAGGATCAACCTATGCATAGCTTTGTTTAGTAATACACTGAAGAGTTGTGAAGACTGGATTACTTTCTAAAATCTTCTTTACATCTTCCAAAGCTAAAACGTAATCTCTTCCCACTATGTATAGAACCCGGAAAGATGCTTGGTTTTTTAAGAAGGTATGTCTGCAGACAGAAAAAAAAAATGACGGAGAGAGATATGGGATTCAAAACATAGGGATTATAGACTAAAACTAACCTTTGTGACCTTTTTCTAGAGACGCTTTACTTTCACTGCTTATTTTAATTACCTCCTATCTTTGTCTAGGTGAAACTTTTAGGGTCCAAAGTAAGGAGTCATTCTTTTAATCACCAGTTAAGTGAAAACATCATATTTATGAGATTATTATGATGCTTTAGAGACCTTTGTTAAAAGAAAAGAAAAGTTCTCAGGATTTCGTACCTTTGCCTTACCATTTCATTTTCTCTTAAAATAACAGAAAATATTTTCTATCACTTGTTTTCGGCGAATTTAGTCTCTGATGTATGAATTTATGTTTGCTCCTTTTGCTCGTGTGGATTGTAGCCAAAATCCTATACACACGAAGAGTGCTTTTTAAAAGAGATGAATGTATTGAAAATTTCGTATCTCTATTTCTATAAAAATCGTCGACCTAATTAATTAGAGGTGAAAGTAAACTTACCAAAGAATTAGAGGTGAAAGTAAACTTACCAAAGAGAAATTATGAAATAGATAGAAAACAAAAACGAGTATATACAATGGAAATTTTTTGGGAACCAATTATTGCATAAAGTGTTTTAAATAACGTCCATTGACAGGGGCATTGAAGATTTTACCATCCAAATTTTCTAATAGAAATGAATTTTTTCCCTCAGGAGCTACAAATTTGAATGGTCCATACCATATATGATCGAATTTACCATGTTTCGTCGAATCTTCCTTTCTAGAATCCCATTTCAAGACCCAATCGCAAGGGAGAAACTCTTTGTATTTTGCCTTACAGTCGAATAATGTTTTCATGTCATCTTGGTATTTTTGCAACCGTTCATCCACTTCGACCTTGTGCTGTTGTACTTTGGTCAGTTGATTTATCCTTCTTTTGACATGATTTGGCTCTTCTTTATCATCTTGCCATAGTTTCATTACGGGAAGTGCTAGGTTTATGGGTAATACCACGTCAGTCCCATACACCATCTGGAAAGGAGAAGTTTCGATAGATTTCTTCGTGCTTATCTGATTTGCCCATAAAGCATATTTCAAATGCACATGCCAAGATTTTTTGTTCTCATTCAACACTTTCTTAATTATATTGATCATACTCTTGTTTGAAGACTCAGCTAGTCCATTTCCTTGGGGGTAATATGTCTTGGAATGGTCGAGTATGATATTGTATTTTTGGAAAAAACTGATCATAGCCATAGATTTAAAAGCCTGGGTGTTATCCGTAACTATCTTTCGGGGGCAGTGGAATCTAGATAAAATGTTCTCTTCTAGGAAATCTATTACTACTAAATCAGTTGCCCTTCTGGTTGGAATAGCCTCCAAACATTTAGTGAAGTAATCTGTGGTAGTCAGTATCCATTTGTGTTGAGCACTAGAATGGGAGTTAATTTCTCCTATAAAAGCTAGTCCCGGTTACTGAAAAGGGGCTTCCGTCTTGACCGGGACCAATGGTAGTGTTGGGAGTTTATGCTTGCCTACGAACAATTGGCAAGGGTTGTAGGTTATAACTTTGGCATTGACATCCGAGAAATTTTTTTACCAATAATACCCTGCCCTCAGGATTTTATAAGTTGTCTTTCTCCAAGCATGATGTCCCCCACACACTCCTCCGTGATATTCGCTTATGACCTTCTCTGTTTCTGATTCAACCAAATAAACCAACAGGAAGCCAAATGGGTCCTTCCAATACAATTGACTTTCAGATATACAGTACTTGACCACATGCAGTTTTAGCATCCTAGCTTTGGATGGGGATAAATCACTCAGGCATTCCAAAGTCACTAGGTAGGACACTATGTTTTTGTACCAATCAGAGGATGCAAACTTTTCTTTGATTCTAATTGCACTTATTTTCTCATCAAGATCCTTCATGTCCTCACCCTCTCCATATCCCTGTAAGCTATTTATACCAAGGGCTCTGAAATTTGATTCAGCTAAGAGTTTATCCAAACCTTGTCCCTTTACCAGTCTCATCGGCTTTATCTCCAAATAAAATTCTTGGATTTTAGCAAGCCACCATCCCCTTTTGCTATCACTATTAGACTGAACCAAAATATCCTTTACAGAGATGGTAGGTATGTACGCAATTACCTTGGAATGAAGCACATAAGTTTTGAAAGCCTTTAATGCCTTCACCATAGCGTACACTTGTTTTTCCATTATATCATATTTGAGTTCAACATCTATGAGACTTTTGCTAAAAAAAGCTATCGGTTGTTCGAAACCTTCTTCATTTTTCTGGAGGAGTACCGCAGCAATTGTATGTTCGGAGGAGAATGAGAAAATAAGAAAATCTTTTAGATAGTTAGAGCTTGCCAGTATAGGTTCCTCACTTATAACCTTTTTGATGCGTGCAGACGATTCTTTGTCCTCTGTTGTCCATTTCACTTCATTATTTTTCTTTAACATATCTGTGATCAATTTCACAATTTCAACAAATTTTGGGATAAACCTCCTCAAAAAATTTATCTTTCCTAAGAAAGACTGAATTTCCTTTACATTTCTAGGAATATTTATTGTGTCTATAGCTTCAACCCTGCTAGGATCAATTTTAATTCTGTCTCGAGACACAATATGGCCCAGGAGTTTACCTTCTTGCATGGTGAAGTGAGACTTTTTGGGGTTTAAAGACAGACCAAACCTGCGGCATTTTTCAAAAGTCTGCTTGAGATGTATTAAATGATCTTCGTCAGATTTAGAAAAAATGGTGAGATCATTGAGATAGTTAACTAGGAACTTGTCTCTTTCATCGATGAAAGTGATATCCATAACATGTTGGAAGGTGGCACCTACAGTCATTAGACCGAAAGGCATCTTATCATACATGAATGTACCCCAAGGGGTAGTGAAGGCTGTTTTTTCTTTATCATGTTCATTTACAACAATTTAATTGTACCCAAAGAACCCGTCGATCATCGACATCCTATTTGCCTCGACTACCTTTTCTAATATGTGATCCATTTTGGGTAGAGGGTAGTTGTCTTTGATGGATGACTTATTTATATTTTTAAAATCGACACATAGTCTAATCTCCTTGTTATTCTTTCTAATCGGGACCAGGTTTGCTACCTAATCAGAGTATCTCAGTGGTACTATCATTTTCGCATCTAAGAGCTTTTTAACTTCCCTTTTGATCACGGGTAATAAGATAGGGTTGATTTGTCTAAGATTTTGTCTAAAGGGTTTAACACCAGGCTTCAGGGGTATCTTTTGTTTGATCACAGTGGTGTCGTAGGTTCTCATTTCTTCATATGACCAAGAAAAAATGTCTTTATACCGTGCGAGTAAGTCTTTATACTTGATTTTTACCCTAGGAGGGAGGTACTTTGATATTTTTACCATCCTAGGATCCTCTTTGGTCCCTACATTGCAGTCTTCAACCTCTTCTAGTTGGGGTTGCAGAGTGGATTTTAAGGTTATGTCATTCTGATCGAAAAGTCTCTCCAGGGGGATTAGTCCCTTTGGAAACCGATTATTCTTTAAAACCAACATGCGATGGTTAGAAATTTTTTCTCGGAACTCCTGAGGCTCCTCTCCCTCTTGCATAATCCAAGTATGATCATTTTGGTCCTCCTGGTCAATGTGGGTTTCAAAGAAATCACCTACCATTTCTAGGAACTTTCTGATCTATTCATCATCCTCAAAAACCTGCCAGTGTTTTATATTGTTTAGTATGGATGGCCTGTGCCTTACCTCTATGTGGTACTTTAATTTTAACGTGGTGGGAGGTACGAAAGTTGAAGTTGCTTTGGCCAGTGATTCGACTTGTTGGTTTTCAGCCCGGGGGATGAAATGTACCTTTACTGATGAAAATAAATTTTCCATAAGATCCCAAGTGCAATTTCTGTAAGATCTCGATCTTGGATGCTTGGCCTGGTAGTCCCAAATTATCTTCTTCAATATCAACTCTGCATCTCCGTAAACTTCCAGGTTCTAAATGTTCAACTTCCTTGTAGCTTCCAACCCTAAGACTAAAGCTTCATACTCACAGACATTATTGGTGTAGTCTATGTCCCACTGAAGCCTGTAAGAGAAAGGGATAATGAATTCATTTTAGGTGCCACAAAAATTACTCCTACACCCGCTCCTTCACATGATAGGGCACCGTCAATTTTTTTTTTCCACATCCCAGTGCTATGCATATTTTTGTTCATATTTTTGGATTCTTTCTCATCTATGTAATTTTCTTCTATGCAACTATCTATACCATCATCAAAAGACAAAATACAATTTCCTATATCTTGATCAGCAATATAAACATGAAAGTTGTTAGGATTCTGAGGATCTCTTACCATGTAGGCTAACCTCGCTTCCCTGTGTAACCGAGTAAGTTGTCCACCAAACACAAGAATTGTGGTGTAAATCATATCTAGTCGAAGGGACCCCCAAGTTTGGCTCCCCATGACCTAGATAGCAGTAATCCATACTTTGGGGGTACATCAACAATAACTACATGCATCAGGACACTTTTGACAGGGACCTGTGCAAAGGTGACTACTAAATCTTTTATCATACCCATGCACTTAACTCTTCTTGAATCGAAAGAGTAGAGATCTCCATAAGGTCTGGTGATCTCGAGGCCTAGTCTATCCATGATAGTTTTGGGCATCACATTATGTGAAACTCCATAGTCTAGCATGCAGTTATGCAACAGTCGATCATGCCCATTCAGAGTGATATAGAAAGGAACTACAGTGTCTCTGGCACCTTCAAAATGTGGACCAAAAGTGATATTGGGCTTATATTCTTCCAAGTTTATCACGTCATAGTGACTTTCTAGCTCTGAAAGACCTATTTCTTTGGTCATCTGCTTATGATATACAAGATTATTTGCTAATTCCACCAGAGGGATTGGTATTTTTATCTTATTTATCTCATTTACGAGGTTGAACCCTCCAACACCTTTGTTTGATTCTTTGGTTGGAACCCTAGACTCCTTCTTTTCTAATTTATTTGTTTGTGCTGGTTTGTCACCTATGAGTTTATCTACCAGTATATGTGTTTCAGCTGTCGTGGTTTCCTTTGTTTGGGTCTCAACCTCCTTTAATTTGGGATCTAGCGAGTCTTCCCCTTTCATTTTTCTATTAGGTGTCTCAGTCTCTTTTGCGGCGGGCTCGTATACTTCACCTCTAGGGTGAATTTTCTTGGGTTGAGGAGTCGACCCAGTTTTTTTTTTAGACCTCAGGTTATACCTAGATTGGACCTCAGCCATTATAGAATTGGTCGTTTCTTGACATACAACGAAATCAATGTTGTTTATGTCATCATCTTTATTTGATGGTTGTTGTGTGTTTAAGGACTTCTCATAATCTTCTTTGGTTAATTAAGGCTGTGTGCAATTGTCACCCAAATTTGTCACATCTTCATCCAAATCTTCGAAATCTTGCAGGTCATTTCCTCTTATAAAATTTTCATTTTTTAAAAGGGTTTAAATTTTATTATCTTCATTTTTAACCTGCCTTTGTTGATTTTGAAGATTAGGGTTTCTTCTGAATTCCCTTTTAATGAAAGGATCAACCTTGGATTGATCTAGCTCCATTCTGGAAATTTTATTCGATAACTCTTTAATTATCCTAGCCATATCATCCATTTTGTCGTCTGTGGATCTATTTGACCCTGAGGGTCCCGCTTGTTCCCTAAAACATTTGTTTTCTTGGTTTCCCATGTCTACCTTGGTTTTCAATTTTCTAGAAGCCATCATATTAGATTCAATTTCTACAGAATCGTCTTGCATTCAGGTTAGGGTATCCCCCCTCCTTTCTCTCAAAAGAAGTGTGAAATCGAGTTCGAAGGCTCCCGCAAAGGTTACCTTGGCTACAGGTTGGAATGGTTTAACCTCGATCGAGATCTTATTATATAATTTGTTAAATATTTGAATGAATTCCATAACGGTTTCCGAATTCTTCTTCTTTAAAGAGTTGAACTCGATCAAATAATACAAGTGGTCTTTCCTTTTTCCCCATTGTCTAAGGAAAGAGTCTTCTAGGGCATCGTAGGATAATATCGATCTTGTGGGTAGGCTTCGAAACCAGGTTCATACCTGTCCTTCAAAAGTTTGAACAAACAACCTCGAATACACATCTTAATGATCGAGACCTAGGATATCTGCGAACTCATCAAAGAATTTTATATGTTTGGCTGTGGTCAAGTCCCCTTCCCCTGTAAATTTAGGTAAGTTTTTTATGTAATTTTTAGGAAGGTCGTGGAGAGGGATGGGCAGGACCAAAGGTGCATATCTCGTAGCTACTTTAGCAAAACTCTAGGAGGCGAGGGAGGCCCTTGGCCCCCTTCTCCTCCTCCTAGAGCCACTCCACCTCCTCCTCCGGCATCTGCCATCGGTACTACCGGATTGGGAAAAGGTGTGTTATATAAAGGGTTCTGGAAGACTACAAGAAAATTTCTAGCTTCTTCGAGAGACGAGAAAAGAGAAGACGGGTGAAAAGAAATGCGAGGAATTGGCTCCTTAGATTTGCAAGAGACAAAATTATGGGAACCCGCAGGTGTGGAATCTGAGTATATGGTATACTCTTTGAGACTTGGTGGGGACGTGAAATCTAACTGAAAAGTCGGTGGGATGTCGATCTCTGATAAATTCATTATGGGGTTTTTACCTTTGTGTATGCCAAAGGTTATCAGATGGATTTCACCTTTAACCTCAGAGAGATTTAAGGTTGGGTTGATGGTTTTAGGGAGGGGATTGTGTGAAGTGGAAGGTTCAACAAAAATCTTGGTATTAGGTTGTGGGTACTTAAGCTGGTAGACTGCAGTGGTGGGCTTAAGGGAACCTCTAGCTTTCAGTAATTTTTCAGGATTGGAAATGGGCGTGGTCTGTTTACCCTCTGGGTTTTGTCTGGTATTCCTTCAACCAGATGCCAGCTTATTTAAATGTGGAGTCGCCAAGTGAAAGATAATAAAATCCTTTAGAAGGTGTTCACTCTTTCTTCACTATCAAAGGGTGAAACTTGCAAAAATGTCGTTCTTCCTAGGGAAAAGGTTTCTAACTTCGTCCCCCACAACGACGCTAAAAAGATGTTGTTCTAGAGTCTGTACTTAAGGCTTAGAAAGTACAGTGTCTAGGCATCCGAAAGTGAGTAAAGGATAAAAAGGGAGAAGAGTCAACCTTTGGGAAAGGAAGTTAAGGTTGATTTCCAGGTTGTCGTTGTCTCACTTCCAATTGTTCCTGAATGTTTATATCTCATTTAATTGCGGACCATGAACGTTCAAGTTCTACCTAGGTGGTGGTTGTTTTAAGTATGGTATCGAAAATTTTTAAAGCGATACGGGTTTGGTCTGATAAGCCGGGTTCAATATTAGGCTGTCTTAAAACAGGGACAGTCATAGAGGAACAGTAAAATTAAAGGAGAGTTCAAGGTTTTTGATGCTGTATCAATTTGATCTTATAAAAGAGAACTTTTGAATCCAATATTAAAGATAAAGTGAAAACCAAAGGCCTTTTCCTGTAACTAAGTTATATTTAAAATAAACAATGTGTGAAATGTGAGAAAAACATTAAGCTGTCTATAATGCGAGGCTCCTATCAAGGGAGAATCTCACCCTGTAAATAGAAGAAGAAAATAAGATAAAAATAAATATGATGAAGCATAAAATATGACAATCTAAAGGGTTCACAGTTATTTCACCTGCTAATAGCCGATATAGAGTAAAAACTATAAATGATATAGATGACTAAAAATTAATCACCATAGTAGAGGTTTTACTAAATTGCAATGAAACGTTCATCAGACATATATAAGTGAAATAAAATTTGAATATGAAATCACAGAGGAAACGAACTCATAACACAGACTTGACGGAATCAGGAATCTTCGAATTTTCTTTGTATTAATTCTCAAAAAGGAGATAGTCTCTATTACAATCGACCAAAAAGGTCCAACCTTTTTTATTTCTTCTAATTACATATTTATACAACTTCTGCATGTTAGGATCTCAATTGTCATAGCAGGTTTTTGGCTACAAAAAGGAGATTTAAGCGTTCCAATTCTTTGTCTTTGTCCTCTTTTGGGCAGATGGATCACCTTCCTTTCTTTAAAATTTAGGTTCTAAAAATAGAACAGATAGACACATGTCATTATTTGGTACCCAAAGATTGCCCCTTTTCCTGCTGTGTGCAAGAGTGATGCACTTCTCCACCAACTGGGCTATCACCCTAGAAGATTTTGCTTGATTATTTGCCTCAAAAGTGTAATAATACTTCACTAATTGTGGCAACGTTATTTCTACATGTCGGTCTTCGGTGCTAATAGAACGTAAAAGTACACTTGGTTTTATTAGCCATCTGTCTACTTGAACTATATCTATCTGGGTTGTCTATGATATTTCAGCCAACTCTCTTTCCTCATTCTCCTTGATATTGAGCAAGTGTTTAGCTATATTGATCTGGCCTAGTGTCTCAGTACTGCTTTCACTATCGAGACCCAGTGAACTCCCATCTACGAAGCCGAAAGTTTCTTCACAATATTTTATTACCTCTTTAGCTTTTTGTCTGCCTTTTTATATGTTACGCTCCCATTCCTTCAACAAGATGTTACCTTGGGCATGCTCTGGGATGGAAAACCTGAAACTACTGCCCATTTCCCTTTTTTTGTGGCTATAATAGCCTCTTGGAAAGCGACCTGAGCTACCCCAGCTTCTTTTTCTCTAAAAGAGATGTTTTCTAGTACATGATCAATAAGTTGGCAGTTGTTTCGAATAGTTTCCACCTTAGAAAGTAAATCTTGTTGAGTTGTCAATACTCTTTTTCGGATTTCTATGTCTTGGGATTGAAATATCCCGATACCTATAACTTGTCTTTTGACAAAATTTAATTTTGCATGTAGCTTCTCTATCAATTCTTCTTGTTGGCTTATCTATGATTGGTTGGTTTGGGCCACCTGCTGTGTTTTCTCTAGCTTGCTCTATACCTGAATTCACCTGATCTCTAGTAGTTGCCTCTATTGTAGCTAGTTTAGCCTCCAAGGTTTTCATTAACCAGTTTTTTCACTTCAACAGATCTTTTAGGGACTCGATAGAATATGGGTTGGTCATAGCAAAAGCCCCCAATGACCCTACTATCTGAGTTGCAAATTCTTTCTTCTTCGTGTCTTTCCCATCAACTAAGATTTTAAATTTCTTTGCTACCTTGTCTGCTTCTTGATAAAGCTCTTGCTTTATAACGACCTTTCTCTTCTTATCGAAGAAAAATTTGTTTGGAGGCAACTCTTCCATATTTATGGGTGATAGTTCTTCACCGAAAATGAATCCAACGTCTAGGACTACCTTTGTGGATTGTAGGGGAGTAAAAAAAATGATGGGATTGTCGATCTACTTGGATGATTTCCCTGGAGTAACAACCGAGGTTGGATTTCTTGTAGGGTTGGGGGTCTCAGCTTCCTGTTTTGGGGCCCCAGTTTGCTTCTTTTTTTCTTAGTGTTCTTCTTGGTCAGGTGAAGAATCTTTGGAGCCCTTGGCTTCCATTTTTTGTACATCTGGGGTTGTTGAGTTCTTACCCTATAAGATTAGGCGAAGGTAGCTCCGCTGGTGTTCCTGGAATTTGAAAAAATTGGCCATCTCTTCGGGCGACAGGGCTTGTATCTGGCTCAAGACCTCTGCATAGGATCTGGCACATTGGAAAATATCATCATGAGGTGAATTCTCATGTTCATATCTTTTAAGGCCACAACTAGCCATGTGATTACTCAAGACCGTGTGTGGGTTGTGTTTCTTGAACTCAATGTGGATGAATTTAATATCTTCCAAGGTTGTTGCCTCGGCCTTTGCATGTCTGAAGTCTAATAAAGAATAAGTATTCAAATTAATGGGGAAAGGTGGCCATACCTTTTTATAAAATCCTTTAATATCTTTACTTATGCCACCAATCACGGTTTTCCTAGCAATTTCGCGACAAACCAACCTATCTAGTATAAATAATGGTAGGGAATATGGAGGAACAGAGGCGTTGAAAACCCTGATATAGGAAAATTCTACCTCTACGTACCAGTCAACCATGCTTCTCAAGTTGGACGCGATGCTATCTAAAATCTTGGGTGGTGGATTACCAAAGATGATGACATGCATCAGAACCATTACCCAATTGAAAATCTCGTATATGAAGTTTATGGCCTTATCCTCCCAAAGTTTTGAATGGTATACATGGATAGGCTTAACATCAGATGGAGTCTAGCTCCAGCTCATTAGGGGAAAAGGTGTCATGAAACAAATGACGCCCATGATGTATGTGGACATAAAAAATGAAGTGGACTTCCCATTTTCCCTCTACATCTGATATTCTTTAATCTGACTGGTTATACTGTCTGACAACAGTTTGGCCCAATTGAAGGAACAACCTTCAACGACTGTATGAATCAGAGGCACCCAAGGGAGAAAGCAATGTGTGGTGTCCTCCCTCCCATACAATCTATAGTTCATTATTTCTATGTATTTCAATCGTGGTTCCAAATAAGAGATTGAATAAACTCCATTACCATCCACCCTAAACTTTGCGGGGTGTGAGACCTAATCCTTGACCAGATCAGACAAGTTTCTATCATGTTGCTCACATTCCTTCCACTTAAAACATTCCATAAACTCAACATCGTGTGAGAAGTTTGGTGTGGGTGACAATTAGTACATTGCCTGCAAATGTTCTGGTCTAAAGGTCCCAACGATCACCTTCTACTCACTGATAATAGTTCTGGTCGGGATATCCACGTGATATAGCACCCATCGAATCATATCATAGTAGGGAAGTAGTCATGGCCTAGCTTCTACCTTATGCATCTCTGCTTGAATGATGATCTTGTATTTGGTGGCCAAGTCGTCCTTCTCATTATCACTGGAATCGTTTGAACAGTTCACTAATTCGGATTGCAGAACTTCAGATACGTATGACCAGGTTCTGACGGAATCAATACTTCGGGGTGAAGTATCAGAAACATTATCTGAGCCTTGCCCTGAACTCTTAGCAATTGCCTTGGATGCTTTTCATGGGGCCATGATAGAGGACTCTGACTTAGCTCTCCTATAGTAAAAATATGTATACATACAGAAATTAGCTTGATGATAAAAGCTTCTTTGTGCAAGATAGAAATGAGCTTTGAAACATTGAGAGAAAGAGATCTATATCTTGGCCATTTAAAACCTCGACATCCCTATGAATAGAATGGTCAAATAATTTTTAGAGAAATATTTAGCAATAAAAACCATATCCTTACCTGTCACTTCACCATATTTAAAATTAATGCCATAAATTTCGACGAGTCATGACACAAGTTGGCGCAAGAAACATTTAAATTTACCTCATAGACTGTGCATATTAATATTTGTATTAAAACACTGATTAATCTGTCTTATGTTCTTTAATTAGATTTTCCTTAAACTTTAATCACATTTTCGGCGTTCACCGTATCAGGAGATTTCACTCATATCCTTCGAGCCCCTAAAACTTGAGATCACAATGATGCAATCTAGTCAAGCAAAAAACGTAATCCAGATTAAGTGTTTAATTAATCAGTGTTTAGTTGATATCGTGACTTCGCAACTTCGCGACTTGGAGCTACGAAGGTAAAGTTTCTTGGAAGAGCGAATGTCGAGTCGTGAAACCTCGATGGTTTTTAATTGATATCGCAACTTCACTACTTGGGGCTATGAAGGTAAAGTTTCTTGGAAGAGAGAATGTCGAGTCGCGAAACCCCGACAATGTTTAATTGATATCATGACTTTGCTACTCGGGGATATGAAGGTAAATTTTCTTGGAAGAGCAATCACCGAGACACAAAATCCTGATAGAACTTAGCTAAGGTTTAAGGAACTTTACTCTCGATGCTGATTTGGGTAAGCTTTCGAGGCTATTTCGCGACTTCGCGCATCAGGGCTTGGAAACCATGTGACTTGTAACTCCCGAAGCCCGATATTCTGAGGTATATAAAAGTGAAAAATCTCATTTAATGGTAAAAAAGAAATGGCTTAGGAGTATGACGACCATCGTCACTTCACATATTAGTACTACTGAGACTTTCAATGGATAAAATGTCATGAAGTAAAAGACAACTTAAATTTGAACCTTTGATTTTAAGAATTATATTTAAACCAGTTGACAAAGGTGACTCCAACATAGGCTCCAACTAGGGATCTCATCTTCCTGCGAGACGGGAAGAACAATAATCCACATGCCTATATTGGGTAAATGGATTTATTGGTTTTACTTCTGCGAAACTTACTTAAAGAAAGGGGATACAGAGGGAAGAAGAGATACTGTCTTTTACTTCTAAAAAGATTTTCAATACTCAAATGCGTTTCAAACTCAGCTGCAGTCTCTTTCATGACTTTCTCTTTCTCGTTACTGAATTTAGGTATGCATTAAGACAATCAAAATAGTCCTAGGAAATCCAACAGATCTTGTGGCTTTTGGTTTGCATCAAACGAAGTTTATTACATGTTTTTAATCGAGGATACTTGTCTGAACTTAGGATGTAGATCCATTTTTGAGAAAGTTGATTACCAGAGTAGAGTGAGATTCATGTATAACAACCTTACAGATATCTCAGATATTTCTTTACTCCCAGCGAGCCTATTCAATACCCCGGTGAAGTTATCTGGCACTTTTTGTTGAATTTCCTTTCACCACTTTGAAATATATTTATGCATTTAAATGCTGAGACGAGGGAAATCATTTCTAAATTTCCTTTCATTGTCTCTTTGGACTAGATGGGGAAATTAAATATGACTTTCCTTTCACCATCTGTCTTACAATTTACTTTTTGGAACACGAAGTGGGGGCAATCAGTTTGTATGAGGGATAATATCTATGTAATATTTTCATTGGAGTTCTATCAACTTACTTTGATTACTTGGTACCAACCTTCCTTTCACTTTCAAAACACCTTATCCCATAAGGAAAAAGGGAAATATTACTTCCAGGGGCCTTCTTTCGAGCAAGCCTCAATCCTTTGAAACTATTGAAAAAACTATAAGAGTCAGGATCAACCTATGCATAGCTTTGTTTAGTAAGAGACTGAGGAGTTGTGAAGACTGGCTTACTTTCTAAAATCTGCTTTACAGCTTCCAAAGATAAAACGTAATCTCTTCCCCGGAAATATAGAACCCAGAAATAATCTTGGTTTTTTAAGAAGGTATGTCTGTGGACAGAAAAAAAAAATGATGGAGAGAGATCTGGGATTCAAAACATAGGGATTATAGACTAAAACTGACCTTTGGGGCCTTTTTCTGGAGACACTTTACTTTCTCTGCTTATTTTAATTACCTCCTATCTTTGTCTAGGTGAAACTTTTAGGGCCCAAAGTAAGGAGTCATTCTTTTAATCAACAGTTAAGAGAAAACATCATATTTATGAGATTATTACAATGCTTTAGAGACCTTTGTTAAAAGAAAAGAAAAGTTCTCAGGATTTCGTACCTTTGCCTTACCATTTCATTTTCTTTTAAAATAACGAAAAACTTTTTCTATCACCTATTTTCGGCGAATTTAGTCTTCGATATATGAATTTATGTTTGCTCCATTTTCTCATGTGGACTGTAGCCAAAATCCTGTACACACGAAGAGTGCTTTTTAAAAGAGATGAATGTATTGAAAATTCCGTATCTCTATTTCTATAAAAATCACTGACCTAATTAATTAGAGGTGAAAGTAAACTTACCAAAGAGAAATTATGAAATAGATAGAAAACACAAACTGATATATACAATGGAAATTTTTTAGGAACCAATTATTGCATAAATTATTTTAAATAACGCCCATTGACAGGGGCGTTGAAGATTTTACCATCCAGATTTTCTAATAGAAATGAATTTTTTCCTTCGGGAGCTGCGACTTTGAACGATCCATACCATATATGATCAATTTTTTTGTTTTTCACCGAATGTTCCTTTCTAGCATCCCATTTCAAGACCAAATCACCAGGGAGAAACTCTCTGTCTTTTGCCTTACGGTCGAATAATGTTTTCATATCGTCTTGGTATTTTTGCAACCGTTCCTCCACTTCGACCCTATGCTATTGTACTTTGATCAGCTGATTTATCCTTCTTATGACATGCTTTGGTTCTTCTTTCTCATCTTTCCACAGTTTCATTACGGGAAGTGCCAGGTTTATGGGTAATACCACGTCAGTCCCATACACCATCTGGAAAGGAGAAGTTTTGATAGATTTCTTCATACCTATCTGATTTGCCCATAAAGCGTATTTCAAATGCACATGCCAATATTTTTTGTTCTTGTTCAACACTTTCTTAATTATATTGATTAGACTCTTGTTTGAAGACTCAGCTAGTCCATTTCCTTGGGGTAATATTCCGTGGAATGGCCGAGTATGATATTGTATTTTTGGCAAAAATTGATCATAGCAATAGATTTAAAAGCCTGGGCGTTATCGGTAACTATCTTTCAGGGGTAGCTGAATCTAGATAAAATGTTCTCTTCTAGGAAATCTATTGCTACTGAATCAATTTCCCTTTTGGTTGGAATAGCCTCCACCCATTTAGTGAATTAATCTGTGGCAGTCAGTATCCATTTGTGTTGAGCGCTAGAATGGGGGTTAATTTCGCCTATAAAATATAGTCCCCATTGCTGAAAAGGGGCTTCCGTCTTGACCGGGACCAATGATAGAGCTGGTATTTTATGCTTGCTTGTGCAAAATTGGCAAGGATTGGAGGTTCTGACTTTGGCATTGACATCTGAGAAAAATTTTGGCCAATAATACCCTACCCTCGGGATTTTATAAGTTGTCTCCCTCCAAGCGTGATGTCCCCCGCACACTCCTTCATGAAATTCACTTATGACCTTCTCTGTTTCCGATTCAACCAAACAAACCAATAGGAATCCAAGTGGGTCCTTCTAATACTATTGACTTTCAGATATACAGTACTTGACCGCATGTAGTTTTAGTGTCCTAGCTTTGGATGGGGATAAATCACCCAGGCATTTCAAAGCCAGTAGGTAGGACACTATGTTTTTGTATGTTAAGAAGAAAACATCAATATCGCATAGAAAAACTTCAGGAAAAGTACTCAACGCCTTGAAAAAGAGATACTTTCAGATAATAAGCCTCTTCGAGGGGGCAACCTCCTTTTACCCCACTTAAATGTTCAAGTACAAGATGATTCAAAATGAAAATGTCTCCTTGGTATATATAAGAGACTAGGAGGTATAATTACAACTAATGGCCTAAAGCTGACATAAATAAAATAACATTACTAATATAATATGCCCCAATTAAGGGGTAATGAGCCAATATTAGGGCTTAACATGCCCCTCCCCTTGAGACAAGTGTTGTCTGCAATGCTTGAGTAACTCTGGATGCTTCTATATAAAAGACTCATCTTCCCAAGTGGAATCTTCAGCAGGAAATTTCCTCCATTTAATGAGATAATCTGAAATGGATCTATTCCTCAGCTGCTGAATTTTTGTGTCAGTGATGGCTTCAGTCTCCAATATGATTTTTCCTTCCTCATCAAGTTCTGGAAATATAGTTTGAACTGGGATCTTGTCACCTATAACCTTCTTTAAGCATGAAACATGGAAAACTGGGTGTACTCATGAAGATGCAGGCAACTCCAATTTGTATGCCA
>ML780363.1:1092832-1141276 GCA_009831015.1 Picea engelmannii | reverse complement strand
CTTTTACCCCACTTAAATGTTCAAGTACAAGATGATTCAAAATGAAAATGTCTCCTTGGTATATATAGGAGACTAGGAGGTATAATTACAACTAATGGCCTAAATCTGACATAAATAAAATAACATTACTAATATAATATGCCTCAATTAAGGGGTAATGAACCAATATTAGGGCTTAACATTGTACCAATCAGAGGATGCAATCTTTTCTTTGATTCTGATTGCACTTGTTTTCTCATCAAGATCGTTCATGTCCTCACCCTCTCCATATCCCTGTAAACTATTTATATCGAGGGCTCTTCGGGTGACAGGGCTTGTATCAGACTCAAGACCTCTGCATAGGATCTTGCACCTCATAAAATATCATCATGAGGTGAATTCTCATGTTCATATCGTTTAAGGCCACAACTATCCATGTGATTGATTACTCACGACCCTGTGTGGGTCATGTTTCTTGAACTCAATGTGGACAAATTTAGTATCTTCCAAGGCTATTGCCTCGGCCTTTGTGTGTCCAAAATCTAATAAAGAATAAGTATTCAAATGAATGGGGAAAGGTGGCCATACCTTTTTTGAAAATCCTTTAAGCTCTTTGCTTATGCCACCAATCATGGTTTGCCTAGCGATTTCATGACAAACCAAACTAACTGGTATAAATAATGGTAGGGAATATGGAGGAACAGAGGCACCAAAAACCTTGATATAGGAAAATTCTGCCTCTACATACCAGTTGGCCATGCTGTACAAGTTGGCCACCAAGATATCTAAAATCTTGGGTGGTGGATTACCGAAGATGATGACATAGATCAACACCATTACCCAATTGAAAATCTCGTATATGAAGTCTATGGCCTTATCCTCCCAAAGTTTTGAAAGGTAGACATGGACAGGCTTAGCATCAGATGGAGTCCAGCTCCAGCTCAATAGGGGAAAAGGCGTCATGAAACAAACAACATCCATGATGTATGAGGACATAAAAAATGAAGTGGCCTTCCCATTTTCCCTCTGCATATGATATTCTATAATTTGACTGGTTAGACTGTCTGACAAAAGTTTGTCCTAGTTGAAGGAACAACCTTCAGCGACTGTATGAATCAAAGGCAGTCAAGGGAGAAAGAAATGTGTGGTGTCCTCCCTCCCATACAATCTATAGGTCATCATTGTTATGTATTTGAATTGTGGTTCCAAAGAAGAGATTGAATAAACTCCATTACCGTCTTCCCTGAACTTTGCGGGGTGTGAGACCCAATCCTTGATCAGATCAGACAAGTTTCTCTCATATTGCTCACATTCTTTCCGCTTAAAACTTTCCAAAAACTCGACATCGTGTGAAAAGTTTGGTGTGGGTGACAATTGGTACATCACCTGTAAATGTTCTGGTCTAAAGGTCCCAACGGTCACCTTCTGCTCACCGATAATAGTTATGGTTGGGATATCCACGTGATCTAGCGCCCATCAGATCATATCATAGTAGGAAAGGAGTCGTGGCCTCGCTACTACCTTATGCATCTCTGCTTGTACAACGATCTTGTACTTAGTGGCCAAGTCGTCCTTCTCATTATCATTGGAATTTTCTGAACAATTCACTAATTCAGACTGCAGAACTTCAGAGACGTATGACCAGGTTCTGACAAAATCAATACTTTGGGGTGAAGTATCAGAAAAATTATCTAATCCTTGCCCTGAACTCTCAGCAATTTCCTTGGATGTTTTTCGTGGGGCCATCATAGAGGAATCTGACTTAGCTCTCCTATAGTAAAAATATGTATACATACATAAATTAGCTTGATGATAAAAGATTCTCTACACAAGATAGAAATGAGCTTAGAAACACTGAGAGAAAGAGATCTATATATTGGCCATTTAAAACCTCGACGTCCCTATGAACAGAATGGTCAAATCATTTTTAGAGAAAGATTTAGCAATAAAAACCATATCCTTACCTGTCACTTCACCATATTTCCAATTAATGCCATAAATTTCAATGGGGCGTGACACAAGTTGGCGCAAGAAACATTTAAATTTACCTCGTAGACTGTGCAGATTAATACTTGTATTAAAACATTGATTAATCTGGCTTAGGTTATTTAATTAGATTTTCTTTAAACTTTAATCACCTTTTAGACATTCACCGTATCGGGAGATTTCACTCATATCCTTAGAGCCCCTAAAACCCGAGATCGCGATAATGCGATCTAGTTAAGCAAAAACTGTAATATGGATTAAGTGTTTAATTAATAAATGTTTGATTGATATCATAACTTTGTGACTCAGGGCTACGAAGGTAAAGTTTCTTGGAAGAGAAAATGTCGAGTCGCGAAACCCTGACGGTGTTTAATTGATATCGCAACTTCGCTACTCGGGGCTACGAAGGTAAAGTTTCTTGGAAGAGTGAATGTTGAGTCGCGAAACCCCGATGGTGTTTAATTGATATCGCAACTTCGCTAGTCGGGGCTACGGAGGTAAATTTTCTTGGAAGAGCGATCACTGAGATGCGAAATCTCGACAGAACTTAACCAAGGTTTAAGGAACTTTACTCTCAGCGCTAATCTGGGTAAGCTTCCAAGGTTGTTTCGCAACTTTGCACATTGGGGCTTGGAAACCGTGTGACTTGTAACTCCCGAAGCGTGATATTTCAAGGTATATAAAAGTGAAAAATCTAGTTTAACAGTAAAGAGGTAATTTCTTAGAAGTACGACAACCATCGTCACTTCGCATATCAGTACTATTGAGACTTTCAATGGATAAAATGTCATGAAGTAAAAGGCAACTTAAAGTCGAACCTTTGATTTTAAGAATTATATTTAAACCAGTTGAGAAAGGTGGCTCCAACATAGGCTCCAACTAGGGATCCCATCTTCCTGCGAGACAAGAAGAATAGTAGACCATGTGACTATATTGGGTAAATGGAGTCATTGGTTTTACTTCTGCGAAACTGTCTTAAAGAAAGGAGATACAGAGGGAAGAAGAGATTTTGTCTTTTACTTCTGAAAATCTTTTCAATACTCAACTGCGTTTCAAACTCAACTGCAGTCTCTTTCATGACTTTCTCTTTCTCGTTACTGAATTTAGGTTTGCATTAAGACAATAAAAATAGTCCTAGGAAATACAACAGATCTTGTGGCTTTTGGTTTGCATCAAACGAAGTTTATTACATGTTTTTAATCGTGGAGCCCTGTCTAAACTTAGGATGTAGATCCGGTTTCGAGAAAGCTGATTACCAGAGTAGAGTGAGATTCACGTATAACAGCCTTATAGATATCTTAGATATCGCTTCATTGCGAGTGAGCCTATTCAGTACCTCGATGAAGTTATTTGTTCCTTTTTTCTGAATTTCCTTTCACCACTTCAAAATATATTTATGCATTTAAATGCTGAGATGAGGGCAATCATTTCTGAATTTCCTTTCATCATCTCTTTGGACTAGATGGGGCAGTTAAATATGAATTTCCTTTCACCATTTGTCTTATAATTTACCTTTTGGAACATGAAGTGGGGGCAATCAGTTTGTATGAGGGATGATATCTGTGTAATATTTGCATTGGAGGTCTGTCAACTTACTTTGATTACTAAGTACCAACCTTCCTTTCACTTTAAAAAAACATTATCCCATAAGGAAAAAGGGAAATATTACTTCCAGGGGCCTTCTTTCGAGCAAGCCTCAATCCTTCAAAACTGTTGAAAAACCTAGAGGAGTCAGGATCAACCTACGCATAACTTTATTCAGTAAGAGACTGAGGAGTTGTGAAGAGTGGCTTACTTTCTAAAATCTTTTTTATAGCTTCCAAAGCTAAAACATAATCTCTTCCCCCTATGTATAGAACCCAGAAAGAAGCTTGGTTTTTTAAGAAGGTATGTCTGTGGATAGAAAAAAAAATGGCAGAGAGAGATCTGGGATTCAAAACACAGGGATTATAGACTAAAATTGACCTTTGGGACCTTTTTTTGGAGACGCTTTACTTTCTCTGCTTATTTTAATTACCTCCTACCTTTGTCTAGGTGAAAATTTTAGGGCCCAAAGTAAGGAGTCATTATTTTAATCATGAGTTAAGTCAAAACATCATATTAATAAGATTATTATGA
Source organism: Picea engelmannii (assembly GCA_009831015.1). Lineage (NCBI taxonomy): Eukaryota > Viridiplantae > Streptophyta > Pinopsida > Pinales > Pinaceae > Picea > Picea engelmannii. The sequence continues at coordinate 1,137,193 of ML780363.1, read as the reverse complement.
CGCTTTAGAGACCTTTGTTAAAAGAAAAGAAAATTTCTCAGGATTTCGTACCTTTGCCTTACCATTTCGTTTTCTTTTAAAATAACGAAAAACTTTTTCTATCACTTTTTTTCGTCGAATTTAGTCTCTGATATTTTACTTTTTGTTTGCTCCTTTTGCTCGTGTGGACTGCAGCCGGAATCCTGTACACATGAAGAGTGATTTTTAAAAGAGTTGAATGTATTGAAAATTTTGTATCTCTATTTCTATAAAAATCACTGACCTAATTAATTAGAGGTGAATGTAAACTTACCAAAGAGAAATTATGAAATAGATAGAAAACCCAAACCAGTATATACAATGGAAAAATTTTGGGAACCAATTATTTCATAAAGTGTTTTAAATAATTCCCATTGACAGGGGCATTGAAGATTTTACTGTCCAGATTTTCTAATAGAAATGAATTTTTTCCTTCGGGAGCTGCGACTTTGAACGGTCCATACCATATATGATCGAATTTACCGTGTTTTTCCAAATATTCCTTTCTAGCATCCCATTTCAAGACCAAATCGCCAGGGAGAAACTCTCTTTCTTTTGCCTTATGGTCGAATAACGTTTTCATGTCATCTTGGTATTTTTGCAACCGATCGTCCACTTCGACCCTGTGTTGTTGTACTTTGATCAGCTGATTTATTCTTCTTGTGACATGATTTGGTTCTTCTTTCTCATCTTGCCATATTTTCATTATGGGAAGTGCCTGGTTTATGGGTAATACCATGTCGGTCCTGTACACCATCTGGAAAGGAGAAGTTTCGATAGATTTCTTCGTGCCTATCCGATTTGCCCATAAAGCATATTTCAAATGCACATGCCAAGATTTTTTGTTCTCGTTCAACACTTTCTTAATTATATTTATCAAACTCTTGTTTGAAGACTCAGCTAGTCCATTTCCTTGAGGGTAATATGTCGTGGAATGGCCGAGTACGATATTGTATTTTTGGTAAAAAATGATCATAGCCATATATTTTAAAGCCTGGGTGTTATCGACAACTATCTTTTGGGGGAAATCGAATCTAGATAAAATGTTCTCTTCTAGGAAATCTATTACTATTGAATCAGTTTCCCTTCTGGTTTTAATAGCCTCCACCCATTTAGTCAAGTAATTTGTGGCAGTTAGTATCCATTTTTGTTGAGCACTAGAATGGGGGTTAATTTCGTTTATAAAATCTAGTCCCCATTGCTGAAAAGGGGCTTCCGTCTTGACCAGGACCAATGGTAGTGATGGGAGTTTATACTTTCCTGCAAACAATTGGAAAGGGTTGCAGGTTATGAATTTGGCATTGACATCTGAGAAAAGTTTTGGCCAATAATACCCTACCCTTAGGATTTTATAAGTTGTCACCCTCCAAGTGTGATGTCCCCCGCACACTCCTTCATGAAATTGGCTTATGACCTTCTCTGTTTCTTATTCAACCAAACAAACCAAGAGGAAGCCAAGTGGGTCTTTCCAATACAATTGACTTTCAGATATACAGTACTTAACCACATGCAGTTTTAGCATCCTGGCTTTGGATGGGGATAAATCACTTGGGCATTTCAAAGTCAATAGGTAGGACACTATGTTTTTGTACCAATCAGAGGATGCAAACTTTTCTTCGATTCTGATTGCACTTGTTTTCTCATCAAGATCGTTCTTGTCCTCACCCTCTCCATATCCCTGTAATCTATTTATACCAAGGGCTCTTCGGGTGACAGGGATTGTATCAGACTCAATACCTCTGCATAGGATCTCGCGCCTCAGAAAATATCATCATGAGGCAAATTCTCGTGTTCATATGTTTTAAGGCCACAACTAGCCATGTGATTACTCACGACCCTATGTGGATCGTATTTTTTGAACTCGATGTGGACGAATTTAATATCTTCCAAGGTTGTTGCCTCGGCCTTTGCATGTTCAAAATATAATAAAGAATAAGTATTCAAATGAATGGGGAAAGTTGGCCATACCTTTTTTGAAAATCCTTTAAGCTCTTTGCTTATGCCACCAATCACGGTTTGCCTTGCGATTTCATGACAAACCAACCTATCTGGTATAAATAATGGTAGGGAATATGGAGTAACAGAGGCACCAAAAACAATGATATAGGAAAATTCTGCCTCTACATACTAGTCATCCATGCTGCTCAAGTTGGCCACGATGCTATCTGAAATCCTTGGTGGTGGATTACTGAAGATGATGACATGCATCGGCACCATTACCCAATTGAAAATCTCGTATATGAAGTCTGCGGCCTTATCCTCCCAAATTTTTGAATGGTAGACATAGATAGGCTTAGCATCAGATGGAGTCCAACTACAGCTCATTAGGGTTAAAGGCATCATGAAACAAACGACGTACATGATCTATGCGGACATAAAAAATAAAGCAACCTTCCCATTTTCCCTCTGTGCCTGATATTCTGTAATCTGACTGGTTAGACTGTCTGACAATAGTTTGGCCCAGTCGAAGGAACATCCTTCAGTGACTGTATGAATCAGAGGCACCCAAGGGAGAAATAAATGTGTGGTGTCCTCCCTCCCATACAATATACAAGTCATCATTGCTATGTATTTGAATTGTGGTTCCAAAGAAGAGATTGAATAAGCTCCATTACCGTCAGCCCTGTACTTTGCGGGGTGCGAGACCCAATCCTTGATCAGATCAGACAAGTTTCTACCATATTTCTCACATTCCTTCTGCTTAAAACTTTCCATAAACTTGGCATCATGTGAGAATTGGTGCAGGTGAAAACTGGTACATCGCCTACAAATATTTTTGTCTAAAGGTCCCAACGGTCACCTTCTGCTCACTGATAATAGTTTTGGTCCGGATATCCACGTGATCTAGCGCCCATCAGATCATATCATAGTAGGGAAGGAGTCATGTCCTAGCCACTACCTTATGCATCTGTGCTTGAACAATGATCTTGTATTTGGTGGCCAAGTCGTCCTTCTCATTATCACTGGAATCATCTGAACAGTTCACTAATTTGGACTGCAGAACTTTGGAGACGTATGACCAGGTTCTGATAGAATCAATACTTCAGGGTGAAGTATCAGAAAAATTATTTGAGCCTTGGTCCTGAACTCTCAGTAATTGCCTTAGACGCTTTTCGTGGGGCCATGATTGAGGACTCTGACTTAGCTCTCCTATAGTAAAAATATGTATACATACAAAAATTAGCTTGATGATTAAAGCTTCTTTGCGCAAGATAGAAATGAGCTTTGAAACACTGAGAGAAAGATATCTATATCTTGGCCATTTAAAACCTCGACGTCCCTATGAACTGAACAGTCAAATCATTTTTAGAGAAATATTTAGAAATAAAAACCATATCCTTACCTGTCACTTCACCATAATTCCAATTAATGCCATAAATTTTGACGGGTCATGACACAAGTTGGCACAAGAAACATTTAAATTTACCTCGTAGACTATGCATATTAATATTTGTATTAAAAAAATGATTAATCTGGCTTCAGTTCTTTAATTAGATTTTCTTTAAACTTTAATCACCTTTTCGCCTTCACCGTATCGGGAGATTTCACTCATATCCTTTGAGCCCCTAAAACCCGAGATCACGATGACGTGATCTATTTAATAAAAAAACATAATCTGGATTAAGTGTTTAATTAATCAGTGTTTAATTGATATCATGACTTTGCGACTTGGGGCTACGAAGGTAAAGTTTCTTGGAAGAGCGAATGTGAGTCGTGAAACCCTGACGGTGTTTAATTGATATCACAAATTTGCTACTCGGGGCTACGAAGTTAAAGTTTCTTGGAAGAGAGAATGCCGAGTCGCGAAACCCCGATGGTTTTTAATTGATATCATGACTTCACTACTCGGGGCTATGAAGGTAAAGTTTCTTGGAAGATCGATCACCGAGACGCAAAATTCCGACAGAACTTAACTAAGGTTTAAGGAACTTTACTCTCGGCACTAATCTGGGTAAGATTTTGAGGTTGTTTCGCGACTTCGCGCATCGGGGCTTGGAAATCATGTGACTTGTAACTCCCGAAGCGTGATATTCCAAGGTATATAAAAGTGAAAAATCTCGTTTAACGGTAAAAAGACAATGGCTTAGGAATACAATGACCATCGTCACTTCGCATATCAGTACTACTGAGACTTTCAATGGATAAAATGTCATGAAGTAAAAGACAAATTAAAGTCGAACCTTTGATTTTAATAATTATATTTAAACCAATTGAGAAAGGTGGCTCCAATAAAGAACATCAAACCATAAAAAACAAAGTGATAATAGAGTTTGGCAATCTCACCTACGTCTCTAGGCCTTTGTCTCAGTGGGTGAGGCTTTCTTATTTCTCTTCAAATATTTAAAAATAAATCATAACAGTGCCAAAAAGTTTGCAAATTGATATGGTCTTGTTCTACCAAATCTCAAGAACCCAACAAAATTGATGCCACTGAAAACAGATGAATGGAGATCCCATAAATGGCCTGCAAAGGTGCTCTCCTCAATGGCTTCCCTACATAAAAATGGCTTTGGCTCAATAATTCTTCATCATAAACCTGTTATGAACCTCCTTCATGGCTTCAAGAATCTCTATTTTATATAGGCTTGGAGTGGGAAACAAAATCCCAACTTCTCCCCGAGATTTGGCCTAAAAAAGGGCCTAGTATCCCCCAATATGGGCCAAAATCTCTCAAAATTGCTGAATAATATCAATAAACATCTTAATACATAGTAATAAACCCACTTTTTGGATAAAATCAAGGGCACCACCCCTTTTTTGCGGGCTCCTGGTCATATTGGGCACCTCCATATGGCCCTGGACTAGCATTGATTTGCTAGCCCCCTCTGATTCTGGGTGTTGGTCCTGTGGCATGGCCATATGAACCAATCCTTACCTTCCACACACCATACATACAGTTATCCCCCTGACAAAGTAGCCCACTGTTAATCCCTTGGTGAATGGGCTAGCCCGACTGACCAAGGTTAACCCTCATCTATCTGCACTAAGCACCACAGAAACTGGGTCATATGGAAGTGGCAACGTGACCATATATATCTCTGCCAACACATAGCCCAATGGTTACATGGTATGGTTTCTTGTGGTCATTTATGCCAAGGGTTGGGGGCTAGGCCCCAACCCTATTTTCCACCGATAGCACAATGCAACAAACTTAAATAGAAATGATGCCACCTATGGTTAAGTACCACTAGGTAGGTGGGTTAGTATCCTAGCCTACGGTAAGTCTCGACTGCCCATAGAGGTCATGGGTTTGAGCCCCAGGGACCTCAAACATTTTTTTTCCAAACAATAAACCAATAGAGGGGTGCCACGTGGCAACCCATGTCTAGGCCACGTGGCACCATACCACTCGCCCATATAATCTTCCATGTGTTAAAACCATATTCGACCAACTTTTCAACGATGTGTTTTCCTAGTCAACATTATGTCCACGTCATCCCATGTCAGTTGTACATGTCACGTCATCCCGTGCCACGTGTCACCCTTGCAGTGGTGCAACATGTCACACCTTGACTTGTCCACCTGTACCTGTCCAATCACCACCAACACACCCTTCCACGTCAGTTGTATGGTCGTACATCCTGTATAGTCATCTTCCACCTCAACACTAGACAGACTATAGAGTCAACATCTTTTTTTTACCTGTTTGACGAAATGAACACATAGTGATATCTTTTGCATACGATGTTTGTTTGAGCTCATTCAAGTTGTGTTGAGTTCATATTGACGAGGCCTATGCACACATCTGTTTTGAAGCCATTATGAAAACTTTTATTTTTAGGCCTTCCTGGACCCATTTTAGTCCCGAGATCCAATTATGGATCACACCTCCCCACTAAAGACCTTTTGGTCCTCCAAAAGGTTACTGATGAGTCATCAAGTGCGGGATAGGCCACCCCACCTGTTATCTATCTTTAAACTTTGTCCTGTGCACCTGTCTCATCAAGATCAATTGTAAGATAATCATGATAACTAACAACGTATTGTTAGCCATATGTACTCTGTCACATCTTAATGAAGCCAGTATCATCAATGTTGACAACATTACTAATGATAACATAAAAAATATGACTGCAAATGAGCTAATATGCTTGTAATACTTCAACGACATTAGCTTATCTTGAAGCAAAGTGTGATTGATCTTCCATTCTACAATAATATCCTATTCTTGCTTAAGATCTATTACTTGATTTGAAAAAATTATTTGTGTGTTTCTTGTATGAGCCACCTTTCTTAATTGTTCCATAGTTTGAAGAGATTTATTTGCCTTTAACTGATGAGCATGAACCACATATTCTTGACCTGGTTTGGTTAAGTGATATTGATTCTTTTCCCTGTAGAATATTTCTTTACAATCATACAAGGACTACCTAAGACCATTCCACATTCATTGAGGGGCACCAAATCACATGTTACCTCATCCACAAACTTAGATGAAATTGCAAATTTTAATGTGCAATGCTTTGTTATGTGCAATTGATGATTGTTGCTTATCCCTTTAAGTGTGTAAGGTTTACGATGCATTTGAGTTTTTTATCCCAATTGTTTAACCAATTCTTCTGATATCAAGTTAGATTCAGATCCACTATCTACCAATGTGCTGACCTTAGTATGCCTCATAATGACCCTTATGTGAAACAATTTACTTCTAGAATCAACTCCATCACCAAATTTACTTGCCAAACCAACCAATGAGACTTTAGATTCATCACCTGAATCTGATCCCAAGTCTATTGGCCATGTTGTTGCTACAACTGTTTACCTCCCTTTCCTTTCTTTGAACCACTTTGGTCTCTTCTCGGGATGCAATATCCAGCAATGGTCGTCATCATGCCCTTCTTTCTTGCAATGCTTGCAAGAGGGCTTCTCTTCCTTTCTTGCCACTGAATTTTCCTTCTTTCCATTCCACTTCCTTTTTTCCTCTTTCCTTGAAGATGATTCCCCTAATACACCAACCCCTATTTTCCCTGCTTCGATGTAGGTTTCTTGAACAAAAATATAATCAATATTAGTAGGTCCAAACATAAATACAATGTTTCGAATATGTGCATGTAAACCTCCTATATACTTAATAAGAGTTTCTTTGGTATGTAAAGGAATATATAACATCAATGCCATTTTATGAAATCCATCTGTGTATTCTTGTATTGTTTGTCCTTTTCTTAGTTTAAGATATTTCCATTCAATTAAATCATTCTCTTTATAACCCAAAGGATAGAATTTCTTTCTAAGTACAGAAAAATACTTTCCATGATGGAAATACATTACCCACTTGTTCCATGCCATTTTGCAACTTTCTTTGCCACCAGATGAGTGTTGTGCCTGCAAGTCTAAGCGATGCCAACTTTATCTGAGTTGCCTCATCCTTGATTTGTTGCACACTGCGATAAACCTCCATCTGTCTGACCCAATTATCAAGTCTCTCTGCATTGACTTCACCATCATACATAGGAAATTCAAATTTTACATAAAGCTTAAGTGAAGGCATTTCCTGTTTATGTTTATGGGAATGTTTTCTTGCAATGGATTTAGAACTTGAACTTGAAGAAGAAGAAGAAGTTGATGGAGAAGGAGGAGGTGAAGGAGGAAATTGAGGAGTATCCTCTCCTTCTTCACTTTTGACCTTTGAAGATTCACCTAGATTCAGTTTCTTTTGTTCTAAGTAATCCTCATAAAGAACCTTCATCATCTCCGACATGGCGAAGAAAGTTTTCTGAAACTATTTCTCTTCATGAGAAAGTCCCTCTTCCGATGCCATATTCTCACTATGAGAAGTTCTCTTTCTCAATCCAATCAATGGATTCTCTTCAAAAAGCTCACCTTCACCATGATTCATCCTTTCCCTGGTAATCATACAAACTCAAAAAAAAACCATCAACTAGCTTTGATACCACTTGATCTGAAAAGATCTTTTAAATGACAATGGTTGAGTTATTTTCAATGAGTTATTTTACCATTTAGGAAATTGATGAAAGAGGAAGAATTATAAATGAAAACATGGAATCCATATAAAGATATATAGATCTGAACATAATCATGAAGACAAACAAACCATAAACAACAAAGTGATAACAGAGTTCGACAATCTCACCTACATCTCCGATCCTTTGTCTAAGTGGGTGAGGCTTTCTTATTTCTCTTCAAAGATTTAAAAATACATCATAACAATGCCAAAAAGGTCACAAACTAGTTTGTTCTTGTTCTACCAGATCTCAAGAACCCAACAAAATTGACGGCACTGAAAACGAATGAACGAAGATCCTAGAAATGGCCTGCAAAGGTGCTCTCCTCAATGGCTTCCCTGCATAAAAATGGCTTTGGCTCAATAATTATTTAGAAAAACCTATTCTAAACCTCCTTCATAGCTTCAAGAACCTATGGTTTATATAGGCCAACTTCTCCCCCAAGATCTGGCCTCAAAAAGGGCCCAATATCCCCCAATATTGGCCAAAATCTCTCAAAACTATTGAATAATATCAATAAAAATATTCATACATAGTAATAAACCCAATTTTTGGCTAAAATCAAGGGTGCAAGCCCTTTTTTGCGGGCTCCTGGTCATATTGGGATCCTCCATATGGCCCTGCACTAGTGTTGATTCACTAGCCCCCTCTGATTCTGGGTGTTGGTCCTATGGCATGGCCATATGGCCCAACACTTACCTTCCATGAACCATACATATAGTTATCCCCCTGACAATGTAGCCCATGGTTAATCCCTTGATCAGAGGGCTAGCCTGACCGACCGAGGCTAACCCTAATCTATTCGTGCTAAGCACCACAGGAACCAGGTCATATGGAAGTGGAAACGTGACCGAGGTTATTAGTCGGGAGCTACCATATATATCCATGCCAACACATAGCCCAATAGTTACATGGTATGGTTTGTTGTGGTCATTTACATCGAGGGTTGGGGGCTAGGCCTTAGCCCTATTTTCCGTTGATAGCACAATGCATCAAACTTAAATAGAAATGATGCCACCTATGGTTAAGTACCACTAGGTAGGCGGGTTGGTAGCCTGGCCTATGTGAAGTCTCGATTTCCCATAGAGGTCATGGGTTTGACCCCCATGCACCTCAAACAAATTTTTTCCAAACAATAAACCAATAGAGGGGTGCCACTTGGAAGCCCATGTCTGGGCCATGTAGCACCATACCACTCACCGATATAATGTGCCACATGTCAAAAATAGATTTGACCAACTGTCCAATGATGTGTTTTCCCAGTCAACATCCTGTCCACGTCAACCCATGCCAACTATACCTGCCACATCATCATATGCCACATGTCACCCTTGCAGTGGTGCCACATGTCATGCCTTGAATTGTCCACATGTACCTATCGATTCAGCACCAATACACCCTACCATGTCAGCTATATGGTCGTATGGAATGTACAGTAAGTTGCCATGTCAACACTATACAGATTGTACGAACTATACAATTAAGATCTTTTTTTTGCCTGTTTGATGGAATGAACAGACCGCAATATCTTTCTCATATGATGTTCTCTTGAGCTCATTCAAGTTACGTTGGGTTTGTATTGACGAGGCCTACACACACATCCATTTTGAAGCCATTATGAGAACTTTTATTTTTAGGCCTTTCTAGACCCATTTTGGTCCCGAGATCCAATTCTAGATCACACATGCCCAAGCGACCTCTCATGGAAGGAGAAAAGAAAGATGATGGGACATGAGATCCTTTCAAAATGTTGCTTGAGGAATCCCTCACATATCAATGGAATGATATGATTGATAGTTTCACGCAAATCCTTCGTCAGCTACCAACATGCGATGCATCTTCCTCGAGTGGAGGCACCGCCCCCTTAAAGGTACAAATAAAATTTGCTATTCCTATATTTTAATGTCATATAGACACATATTTTGTAGACAAGTGGTTGAATCTAATAGAAGGGTATTTTTTTTTCCATAACTTTTCAAATAGAGAAAATATTACTTTTGCACTCCTCAAAGTCATTCCCCATGTCAAAGATTGGTGGGAAGCTTTCTGTGAGAAAATGGAAATAGAGGAACCTACATTATTTACAGTCGGGGCCACCTCAAAATCCTTCAAGGATTATATTAAGTAACAATACTACCATGTCGGAAGTTATGATGACTTGTATACCAAATGGACCACATTGTGGAAAGAAGGAGACCAAGCGGTGCCAGAGTTCACAAATATCTTCCATACCTTGCGCACCAAGCTGTGTATCAAAGATTCAGAGAGACATCTGGTGCTCAAGTATCTTGATGCTTTGTATATATGCATCCATACCAAAATGGAATTTCTGTACATCTCATCCTTGGGCGTGACCCACTGATATGCTATCAAAATCAAGCAAAAGCTCAAACAAAAGACGTGTCAATTTGGGCCTAGGAACCCCTCATAGAAAAAGATAGGAAGGGGTGGCCCCAACCCAGAGAAAAAAGGATAAAGAAAAGATGGACTGTATTAGGACAACTAGTCCAAGCCACAAGCAAAGGAGGACAACAAAAAGACAAAGAAAGATATCGGGAAGTGGTGCGAATTCCATAAGAGCCCTTGGCATAACAGTTTTGACTACCGCTCAAAGCAGTGGTTGGTAGACTAAGTGAAAGCCTCTGAATCAGATGCGGGTTCTGAATCTGAGTCAGAACCATAAAGGGGAACACATATCATTAACGCAGAACCTAGTGCCACTATTTCTACCACCAAGCTCCAACCTGGTGAACCGGACGAGCAAGAATAAGGCGAGTGCCTCTTCCATTCATAGATGTGGGTAAAAGGAACCCCACTGCACTTCATCATTGATAGAGATAGCCAAAAGAATATCATCTCAATAGAGGTCATCAAGAAGCTATCCCTATCAATAACACTACACCCAAAACCCTACACCATTAGATGGCTCTGCCAAGGAAGAAATCTCTGCGTCAACCAACAATGTCAATTATCATACAACATCAAGCCCTTCAAAGACAAGGTATTGTGTGATGTTGCTCCTCTCAAAGTTTGTAATGTTCTTTTGGGCCAACCTTATTTATGGAAACATCATGTTGTATATGAATCTAGGCCTCGTAGTTTTATTATTAATTTGAACAAGAAATTGTACAGGATACCCAAGGAAGTCCCTCCTAGTGTTATTTTCTTGATCTCTTCCAAGCAATGCAGGAAGGTCATCTCTCATACTATGAAATTTATCTTCTTCATGATTCACTCTCAGAGTGAGAAAAATATTGCAACCACATCCAGGGCCTCTACAGCTAATCTCTCCACACAACAAAAGCAAGTGGATAAGGTCGTGAAAGAATACTCATATATCTTCTCCTATCCCACCAGGGTACCTCTGCACTGCTAGGTCAAGCATCCCATCGATATGACCCCAGGCACACTACTACCCAATGGGTCGTTCTACCACTGCTCTATGTTAGAAAACAAGGAGATCAAGAGGCATATCTAAGAATTTCCTGACAAGGGGCACATCCATCCCTGCTCATCGCCTTGTGGGAGCCAAATCGTGTTGGTGCAGAAGAAAGACGGGACCTAGAGAATTTTCATTGATTATCGAGCCATAAATAAAATCACAGTATGAACCCAGTACTCGATTCTCTGAATCAACGACCTCCTTGATCAGCTCACGGGGGCTAAATACTTCAGTCAGATTGATCTGAAGTCTGGCTACCACCGGATCAAAAGGTCTTTTTGAATGGTTGTTCATGCCCTTTGGTTTGACAAATGCTCCAACAACGTTTATGAGGATTATGGACGATATCCTATGACCTTTCACCAATACTTTTGTAGTGGTGTATCTGGATGACATCCTCATCTACAAAAAGACTTGGGCAGAACACTTGGAATTACATATTCAGCAGGTTCTGCACACCCTACAACAACACAAACTATATGAAAACTTGGAAAAATGTTCCTTCGTCATGGAAAAGGTCCATTACTTAGGCTACATCATTGATCGACATGGTGTCCATGTGGATTCAGCCAAGATCCAGGTCATCCGTGACTATCCATCCCCAACCACAGTCACTGAAATTCATAGCTTCTTGGGCCTCACCAATTTCTATTGCAGGTTCATATTGGGATTCTCTCATATCACATGGGCTCTCAACCCAGTAACCAGGGGTGGCTATAAGGAAACATTTGTATGGGGAATGTCCCAACAAAAATCCTTCGATGAATTGAATAAGTGTTTGTGCTCATCCCCGGTACTTTCATCACTGGACCTGCAACATCCCTTTGAGATCGAGACAGATGCTTCAAACTATGTTGTGGGCATCGTTCTCACTCAACATGGCCACCCCTGGCATATCATAGTGAGACACTATCAGATGTTTTCTGTAAATACTCTACTTACGACAAAGAAATTTAATCCACTATGAAATCCTACTACCAATGGAGATATTACATTCTTGGGAAGGAGACAGTGATCCACATTGATCACAAGCCACTACAGTTCATGCAGACCCAAGGAAAATTGCAGAATGAATGCCATTAGAAGCGGTCCACATACTTACAACAGTTCCACCTCAACATAAAGTATAAAACAAGAAGTACCAACCGAGTTATTGATTTCCTCAGCCAACCTCTAGTCGTGGCACTCACCACGGTGCTAGACTCTTGTGGCCATGAGACCTCTGGATGGTCCCATCTCTACAAGACAAACCCTGACTTCTCCACCACCTACCAAATGTTGGGTGCCAAATTAGTGGTCTCTAATTTCCATATTCAAGATGGGTTGTTGTGTCGTCTGGGCCATCTCTATGTTCCATCAAGTGAGCATGCGACACTGATTTGGGAATCTCACTACAGTCCAGTGGTGGGACACTTTGGCGTCAAAACAACAGTGGAAATGTTGCAGAAACATTTCTACTGGCCGAAAATTTAATAGGATGTCGGCAAGTATATCAGGTTCTGCACCACCTACGTTATTTCCAAACCGACCACTAGAGACAGGGCCTATACACCCCACTTCCTATTCTTGACAAGCCATGGGAATCCATCTCAATGGAATACATGTCGGGCATCCCATCCACCAACAAGGGAAATGACTGTGTTTTTGTGGTTGTGATCACTTTTCCAAGATGGCGATTCTAGCCTCCTGTAAGAAGAACATCACAGAAAAATCCACTACCAAGTTCTTCTTTGAACGACTATGGGTACATTTTTGGACCCCACAAACCATTATCTTAGACTGTGACAGTCGGTTCCTCAGCACATTCTGGTCGAGCCTCTGGTCACTGCTCGATACCAACCTCACCAAATCCACTACCTTCCACCCCCAAATAGATGGCCAAACTGAGGTCATCAATCGGATGATCGCACATATCCTATGCATGTACAATTCAAAAAATCCCCACACATGGGATGAGAGTCTTCCCTATGTCTAGCATAGCTACAAATGAGCCCTGCATAGCTCAATTGGCCACAACCCCTTTCAGGTGGGGTTGGGATTCCAACCATTGGGCCCCATGGATGTTGCACTACTGACCACCTCAACCAACTCATCCCCTACTCCATCAGAAGCTAACAAATCCACCTAGTTCATTGAGAATATCCATCACATCTGCCAATAGGTTCAGGATATTCTACAGAATTCTAATTCCAATTACACGCAGTGCCTTTATCAACATTGGGTGCCACATAAGTTTCAGGTGGGAGACAAAGTTTGGTTGCACTTGCAGAAAGAACACCTTACAGGGCCCCATAGAAAGCTTCTCCCATTCTATTATGGGTTTTACACCATCACCAAGGATGTGGGTGATAATTCTTTTAAGTTCAACATTCCCCCTTTCCTTGGCCTGCACCCAATGTTCAACGTGGCTCTCCTTCGGCCATATTTCCCACCATTATTGGACACCTTAGAGATAACACAGTAGTTGAAACCAACATAGATCAACCCTGAACACATGCAACAAACATCCAATGATCATATTCTGGACACACATATCAAGGGCACTCAACAACAAAGGATATAACTTTATTGAGTCATCAAAGCAGGGCAGGTCCTGCACCAAGGCAAGTGGCTCACCCAGGGCCAAATTCAATAGAAATTTACTCATATGATGGGGGACCTCAACGCAATGGAGAACATTTATTTCTAAGGAGGTAGGATTGATCCATTTGTATGTGGGTGGCCACCCACCTTTTCCAACTCACTAAAAACAGTTTATTAGCAATTTTGGCAATTTTGGCAATTTACTATTTTTAGTCGTTTTTAACTTCCGAGGCCATTTTGAGGGCCTAAATGAAGGTTTTTCGGGATCAATCTTCTAAAATATGGAAGAAGTATTTAATTGAGCCCCCAAAATGACTCTCCTCAATGATACTTTTCTAACAAGCTATTGTGCACCTAAAACAACGATTGTATGGAAAAGTTATGACCCCGAGAAGTTGATGTACTAACTTACCCAAATGACTTTTGGTGCTTCATCTCCTATGGTTAGGATTTTAGATGTCTAGGGTTTTTTACATTCTCTTTTATTGTAAAAATGACTTCAGATCCTCACTATAATCATATTCTTGTGAATGAGCGTAGTCATCACATCTCTTCTCAGAGATAAGCCGCCACCATTCCAACAAGCTTGTTTTGCGCTGCATTTTATAGTTTCATTGTATTTCCTTTTTGAATAGAAAACCATTTTTACTGGATCTCTGTTATTATGTGTTAATAATATTTTAATAATTTGTATTCATTTTTTTCTTCTCATAAAATCCAGATTAATTAATGATTGTCTGAAAATAAAAAAGACTGTAAAATGCAAAAGCACACAAGCTAGCTAGAATGGCAACAACTTATCTATGAGAAGAGATGTTTTGGCTATGCTCATTCTCAAGAATATCATTACAATGAGGCTCCAAATTCATTTTTAACATAAATCATAATTGATAAAACCGTAAACATCCAAAACCCTAACCTCGAGAGATGAAACACCAAAAGGTTTATGGGCCTCGATGGGGGTAGTTGATACACCAACTTTTCGAGGGTGTAACATTTTCATACGATCTCTATTTAGGTTTTTTGATAAATCATGAAAAAGGTATAGCTAAGGTGTACACATTCCATTTGGACTAGAATATGTGTTTGGCTATCGTTTAGGTGTTGTCGTGCCCAAAAAACATTGTTTAAGGCCTCAAAATGGCCCCAGAAGTTTAGGAGCCGAAAAATTGTAGAAAAACTACCAAAATGGAAAATTGTGCTTTGAGCCAATGGAATAGGTGGGTGGCCACCAATGTCCGCCCGGATCAGAGAGAGAGGTATAGATACTTAAATTTCATATTTTTATAGCTTGAGGGATTGGGGGGTCTCATTCTTTGACTAAAGGGTAGGTTGGGAAGATAGTTCTCCCCCAAATTTCTATTGGCAATTTTGAAGCTTCTTGGAGATGTGGTTGTATTCGTAGATAAGAAAGTATTTCTTTAAAATTTTGTACTCACCATGATTGTTTAAGGTATCTTCATTGATGAGTATTATCCTTTACCTTCCTATTTATATCCTTTTTCTTGTTAAACGTGCATTGGAATAACAAATTTGTATTATTATAGCTACACATCTTGTGTGTAAATGTGTTTTTGATAATGCATAAATGTAATTTAATTTTTGGGAATTTAAGGGTATTTTGTTGTAGCATTCAATAAATTGTAATATAAGGGTAGAAATTACAACATGCCCTCTAAATGGGATCATTATACTATGAATGGGATATTCACATCATTAAGAAGTTTTGCAAATGAGGGATGGGTCTAAAGGCCTTAATCATGGTCAACGAAGGAAATGAATGGTATTAATCCCTAAGTAAATATTTTAAGGCTTGTGAGCTGTGAATTAGTCCATGAACCACCATATATTCCCTCTAGAGAGGATCCTTGGCCTCAGATTGGGACATGGGTGCCAATTTATCGACTAGGGATGAGTCTTAGGGTATTCACTCTGGTATGGGGAAGAAGTTAAAGTCCTTAAGTCCCAAATTAATATTTTATGGATATTCTCCATGAATGTGTCCTTAAACTAGACACGATCCCTCTAAAAATGTAGTTTATCGTATAAGATAGATATGGATGATAATATATAAATATTTTTAAATTAGAGAAGTATTTTGGGGTTTTGATTACAATTGAGGGAAGAACCAAAGGCCTTTGGATATAATTGAATATTATAATTATATGGTCCATGAAAGAGGTATTGAACCATTGAGAACACCCTCTAAAGGGGGTATTTGTCTTCTAAGTCAAATAGGGGCACCACTATGAATTGTTTCATACCAAATATCAATCTTGGGGCCTTGACCATGGTCATGTGGGAACCATTAAAAGTTTCTATGCATTAGATATGGTTTTCAAGGCCTTCACTGGGGTGAAAGGATAAAAAATATTTACATCTTAAAGCCTAAAATATGACTTAGGGCTCATGGACCATGTATAGGGTCCCAAACCACTACAAAAGCCCTAGAAAAGGCACATTTGGCCCATGAGTATAAAATGGATTCCACTAAAAGGTTTGACACAACGAAAATGTCTATCATCACCCTTCCCATGGTTTAATATGTAACACTAGTGTCTTAGGGCCTAAAATATACTTTTAGGGTCATGGAAGATGTACATAGTTTGTGTAAAGAGAACCTTTAACAAGAGTGTAAGGGTGAAATTATGAGTATTTATGAACTAGTGATGTGTTTATCATCCTTGGACATTGTTCAAGAATGAGAATGAATGTATTAAAGCATAAAAGGTGATTTTTAGAGCTCAAAGACAATGCAAAGATTCTAAAACCATTGCATAGGCCCCATAATGATAATGTTTAGCATACAAGTTTCATATTGGCACAATTATGAGTTTTTTCACATTGGGTATGTTTCTTGAGGCTTTATATATAGTCCAAGTATAAAAATTAATGTTTTATTTCATAAAATATGCTTTTAGAGATCATGGACTATACATAAGGTTCCAAACCACAACATATATCCTATAAAGAGAATATTTGGTCCACAAGTGTAATATGGGAACTATTACATGGGTTTATACACCCTGGATTGATATAAATCCAGGGACATGGCCTAAGAAGGAATACCAACATTTCAAGGCATTAAAGATGCTTTTATGGCTCATGGACCATGCAGAGGTCCCAAACCACCATAGAGGCCATATAGAGGGAATCTTTGGATTAGGGTGTAATTTGAACACCATTATGAGATTTGGTAAAACATTAATGGGTCTCAAGACATTTTCCGAAGAGTTACATGATTGTATTTGGGCCGAGAAGACACCTTTAAAGATCATGGACCATGAACATAGGTCCTAAGCCAACATATAGGCCTCGTAAAGGGAGTCTTTGTCCCACAAGAACAATATGGGTTGCATTGAAAAGTTTTTGGCACCATATTTGAGTCTTAGGGCCATATCTATGGTCCAAGAATGAAAATAAGTATCTTAGCTCCAAAAATATGTGTTCTAGGTTGATGGACCATGCAAATGTTCCATAACTACCACACAAGCTTATAAAGGGAATCTTTGTTCCATGAGTATAATATATGTTCCATTATGATTTTTTATTCACTATGGATGGTTTTATGATTTGTATCCATGACATGAGTATTAGAATGAAAATATTAGGGCCTAAAATATGCTCTTAGGAGTCATGGACCATGCATAGGGTTTGGAACCACCATAGAGGACATATAAAGTTTTTTTTGGCCCACAAGTGCAATATGGACACTATTATAAGGCTTTGCACACACAATGGGTCTCAAGGCACTTCACATGGTTTGGTAATGGAAACATAGGTCATATGACCTAAAAATATGACTATGAGGTGAATGAACCATTCACAATGCCAAATAGCCTCACATCCCCTATAATAAAATCTCGGGCCTACATGTGGGACATGGGTGTCATTACAAGTTTTTTCACATAAAGGATGGATCTTTATTCCTTGAACACGGTTTGGGGACTATTTAGTGAGAACCTTAAGAAAATTATACCACATTTAGGTCTCATAGGCTATGAATGAGGTCTTGAACCACCATAAATTCCCTATAAAATGAATGTTTATCCTATGAATTCCATAATATGTCATTGTGAGGATTTTTACACTATGGATGGTATTGAGAATAAAAAAAATTCAACTAAATGATAATTCTAGGATTTAAGGTGATGCATAGGTCCTTATAACACTAAATATGTAATACAAAGGAATGACACATTCATCACCTTCTTAAGTACATCTAGTGATTAATTATGCAAGATAATCGATAGGTTTATATCAATTATTTAGAAAGACTTGACCATAGGTGCTAACATTAATCATTAAATCATTATAACAACAAAGATGTGGATCTCCAATGGTCCAAAGAGTAGGTAAAAATTCAAGACAAAATTACCATACTTCAAGGGATAAATTTGTGAAGTAGGGTCCAAATTTTTGTAATGTTCTTGACTTGGCTAGTCTAGGAAACACTGCTAATGTGTGTGTAGGATCAAAGGTTTACAACATATAAATGATCATACAAATAATAAACGTGACAAAGGACTGCAAAGTTTGTATTATGATATCTCTATGGATTACAAAATTGTCGAATGCGGCTGAATAAACTGACAATACTCGACTAGATCAACAAACAAAGGATATTAGCCGGAATACAAATAAGAAACTATGGTTGAATTAAATAACAACACTCGGCTAGATCAAAATAAAAAAGGATCTTAGCCGAAATACAAATAAGAAACTAAAAGATAATACCCAGAATATGAGATCACTGCGGAATCAATGAAGAATGATGGAAGACCTGGATGATCTTCCTGGTGACTAGGGCATGTCTTTCAACACCAAAATCATCCAACTAGTGTCTTCCTCCTGGAAGACACTAGACTATCTCTCTTGAGATGCGCCTCTTCTCCTCAATGACAAGTCATAATCTGCATAATGATGAATTAGGTCGCTGACCCTTCCTTTATAGCTTTCCAAAACCCTAAATCATGTCAAAACCTTAATTCATTGTTGACTTCCAAAACCCTAAATCACTGTTGAAACCCTAATTCACTGTTGACTTCTATTTTTAGCTCATAATGAATTAAAAGTGTTTTTAACCCTTTTTAGTTCAATGTCACTTTCTGAATATAACACCTGTGACTGGAGTGACCTCTAATAACCCTGTTTACCCCTCTTTGGCCCTGCCTATATTATAATAGGGTGATTTAGACCATTAAGACTCCTCTCTAGAGCTCCTATTTGGAAAGGGACATTACAGTCGTCCCTGCCCAAAATTTCTTGTCCTCAAGCAATACGAGTCCAGGGTGCTACAACACCTGCTCACTCTCCCAAGTAGAATCCTCTACTGGAATCCCTCTCCATCTGATCAAACACTCTCTGATGACCCTGCTCCTCAGTTTCCACTCCTAGAACTCCAAAACCTCCTCCAGAACTAACTCCAACTATCCCTCCTCATCCAACGGGGGAAGCTCCTCTGATGTGCTAATGAATTGTCCCACTTCCTTTTTTAGGCAAGACACGTGGAACACATTATGAATCTTTCTCCCCTCTGAAATCTCTAGCTCATAAGCAACCTTGCCTACTCGATGCATGATTCTGTAAGGACCATAAAATATGGGCTTGAGCTTCTCGGCCCCACTCTTCTTCAGATATGACTGTCTATAGGGTTGGAGTGTCAAGAAAACCAAATCTCCAACCTCAAAGTTGCGCTCTATCCTGTTCCTTTCCACACTTATCTTCTATTGGTTTTGCGTCATCTGCAAGTTCTTTTTCAACAACTTGAGAATCTCCTGACTCTCTATGATCCAATCCTTGGCCTTGGGAGATTTTCTCTCCCTGAAGACCAAGTCTACCAGAGTGGGAGAATCATATCCATACAATGCTCAGAAGGGTTTCATACTAATGGACATGTGGAAGGTGGTGTTGTAGCAATGTTCTTCTAAATGTAACCACTTTACCCACATTCTCTGTTGTCCTCCTACATGATTCCTCAAATACCCTTCAACCCACTTGTTGACAATCTCAGTCTGCCCATCTGTCTAAGGGTGATAGCTGGTGCTAGGTGCAGCTCTGTCCCCACCAACCGAAACAATAGATGATTTTAGGTTTAAATTTTTGAAGGGGCGAATTTTTATTGAAGTAGGTTTTAAGAAAAAAAATAAATTAACCCAAATATTAAATTACACAATTTTTATAGTAGATCATTCATTCCATAGAGAAAATCTGAAAATTGTTGTGTAAAGAGGGTTCGCCCTCGCGATTTCATGATAAAATTTTCAATTCACCTCGATTTTTCAGATTCCATTTTTTTTTGGGTGAATCACCTTACATATATTTGAATCAAGGCTTTAGGGAAAATATTTCTCCCCAATCTCCTTGAATCAAGGGTTCATGGTTACTCTAATGGATTCACCCTCAAATTTTGAAATATATGAAGAGTTTTCCGAAATCGCCCACAAATATTGAAATGTCCTGAGATTTTGCCGAAATTGCCCACAATTTGGATAGTTTGTTGGATTCTCTTAGAATTTATGGAGTTTGCCAGTTTCATGGAAATTTTGGAGATTTTGTTGGAGAGTTTACTGGATTCACTCTAAATTTATATTTACTATATTTGAACATGTCAAGTGACTCCCAATTTGTCTTTGTCTCTTCTAAGGATTTTTTTGTTTGTACATTACATGGTGATCCCCATCCGAGAGTGTATATTGTGTACATTTTCAAATTACACTATAAATGAGGTATCCACGAGTCCCAAAATGAACTTCATCAGTGGGTGTAGTGCCATTTTTAGAATTCATTCCTCATAAAGAAACCTTGAAACCTCTACCTCCCATTTTTTTCTTCTTCCCATTGTTGAATTACAAACTGAAGATTGTATGAGAGTAGGTAGTTGATAGGATTTTTCATTATAGATAGGAAGATATGTTTGTCATACCCAAGAGTAGTCATATGAAATATATCTTGAAGAGGTTCATCCACAACACTCATTTTTTTTTTCCAAAACTAACTATGTTAGGTGATTATCTATGGCAACCTCTTTCTTATGGTTCCCATATAGTTCGAGTACATAAATGTGATCAGTACCCTTAACCCGACTATTATTTGGATCCATCTATGGTTTACCTTCAATATGGGGTGTATTTTTGTGATCAAGGAAAGGAGGATAAGATGAAGATTGAATCTACAGATGCTCTCTGAAATAAGCATGTTCAGTGCAATTTGTTGGAAGCATGTGAGTTTCTCGAGAATCCAATACCTTGTTAATGTATTTTCCTCGAGTATCTGCATAACTCATTTGGTGTTTCCTTTAAGAGGCTATCAATGTGTCTCAATTCAGAAACTTCAACTTGGTAAGAGTCTGAAAATTGAGTATTTGTGAGTTTTGTTATTTCTTCACAAGAAAATTGATTAGAAGCCATGTCATTTTGTTCAATTTCTGCTTGAATGCTAGGTTCATTTTCTACTACGTAGTCCATTAATACGATATGTTTCTTGCAGGAAGGCTCTTGTACATGCCTAATTTTGAGGTTGCTACCATTTAGATCATCAATCTCATTGAGTAGACATAATATTTCATCTCTTAAAGATATATTCATTTAGTTAGTGTCATGGGACTGGGAGGAGAAGATACTTAGAGGAGGGTATCCCTATTTTTTCTAGTTTTCCTCACCATCTAAGGGTAAATATTCCTCTCAATGAAAGGTAAGATAATCTAGGCAAGGTGCAAAAAATCTAGGTTAGAGGGTCTATCCTCTTCTTGAAATTGGTGAGAGAATTGTAGGAATCTCAAGGAATAGTCTTTAACATAATCATGTTTCCTTTTATCAATTTTTCCTTACTTACAATACAATGTCTCTACTGAGTAATTATTATGGGTAGTTGTTGGAACATATATGTTCTATTTGTAAGAATAGATGGATGGATTTTTTCCTTCCAACTTTCTTTACCTTTTGAATACCACTATTACTGTCTAGTCTAGAGGAATACCCAAGTATTTTTACATGTAATACTTGCATGGTGTAGTGGTCATTGATGGGTAACTTCATGGTAGAGCTACATGAATATTTGGCCTTGGATTTATTCAATATGTTTTTGGAAAATATCTAAATGTCTATCCCAATTGTTTTGATATTTTAGAAAACTCCAAATCGGAATGATTGTTTTCTCATGTAAAAATAATAATTGAGGTTTCCATAAAATGGCACCTCACAGGTTGAAAAACTTGTTTAATGGGTAGTACTCTTGTTTCCTTGGGCTAGCAAATCTAAAATAATGAAATCCCTTTTGGGATAATCCCATTTCAAAATATATATACTTTGACATGTAGTAAGATCCCAATAAAAGTGGAAATGTTGTTAATCATCATGATGTTTTGTTAGAACCATTGCTTGCATTTGAAATTTTAATTCTTTTTGGATTGAAATGCTCTATTTGAGTTTCTTGATGTCGTCACCATTGGTCATTTAATATATTAAACCTTTATTATTCATTTTTTATTTTTTGAGGTGGATTTGGCTTTAATGAATATTGCATCACGAACAATATAGCACACAACTGTTATGATTTAATGTAGTACAATTCATGTATTTGTCCAAATTTTGTGTTCTCCTAATGATGATGTGAAATAGTAGGTATTGCACCACACTCTGATCCATTTAGTTTCTTTTTTATTTGTTACAAATATTCATCCTATATATGAGTTATCACTTTGTTTCTATATTTTGTATGTATTACAGGCTATGTGGGCTCTGGGAAATATTGCAGGATATTATCCTAAGTTCAGGGGTCTTGTTCTCGGTCATGGAGCTATTATGAAACCTACTTGCTCTACCAGACTTTCGATGTTGAATAATGCCACAAGGACACTTTTTCGTGGTGAACCAACTCCTCCTTTTGAGAAGGTAAACTAGACATATTAGAGCTGATAATATTTCTAGTTCACTTGAAACTATTTGAATCGTCTTTCCATTTGACTCTCAGGAAAGATTTGTTATCAAGTCTTTTGGATGTATAACCTTCAAGTTTCCACCAAAACATCATGACTTGGACTACAAAATGACTTTGAAAAGCAAAAGAGCATGAGTATGTCTCAAATTCGGGAAACACTTGGGAAAGTTTAGCATAAAACTAGGGGGATAGAAAGCTCAAAAAATATTTAAAATTTCTTTAAAACAATTGATTAAATACACTAGTTGAGTATTAGGATTAATATTAGTGTGTATAGTCAATCTCTGAAAGCCTCGAAAATTTTGACAATGAATTGTTCAAAATCCTTGTTTGGTCCATGTCACTATATTAAATGCCCAAGTTCACCCCACATTTGCTTCAATGCCTACCATTTTTTAAGAAGGCCAAAGAAGAAAATTACAAGCCCCCTTGTGCCAAAATTATGTAACAAGGTTTTCTACCCACTTGTACCTTCAACAAATGATGTAGAGGCACCACCTTCCCAACCAACCTTTATGTGCGATGATTCCCCGTGCTTTTAACCCCCAACTCAAAGAAACCGTTGTCTTTCAAAGATGCGCTTATGTCGAATAAGGACTCATATTGCTACTAGGATGTAAAGAATGTGGTTGAAGATAACTTGTTAACCCCCAATTCTTAGAAATGTTCTCTTGCAAAGACATGGTTGAGCAAAATCCTCCTTTACGCAATCCCTATTTGTTCCCTGTTTATATTAATAAGTATAAGATAGCGAGAGACAGAGGAAAGAATATAATTAACAAACTGGAGATAATAAGCCAAACACCAAGAACAAAGCATTTGTCAACATACAACTTTTCATACTGCCTCATTCTTCACTCTAGGAAAGGTCTTTCTTGAAGTTATATGAGTTGCATTTGCAGCAAAATACACCTGCAAAAACTGACAATGTTTAGATAGAATTATATTCTCAAATCAAATGCTCTAGAATATGAAAACATTTGTATGAAAACAAAGGTCATAAGGGAAAAGGGAAGATTTTAAATCCATGTAACAACTAACTCTTGAGTTCAAAATACTAGACTGTATTTATACCCTCTTCCATGGTCTACATGCCTATAGGAAATGTATTCCATCTTGTAATTGAAATTGACGTTGTCTTCACCAATATTTCTAGTAATAAACACAGTGTAAGTTCCAAAAATTCCAAGAATATTTACTAATATGCTTGACCAATCATTTTTTTTGCCTAAGCTACTCTTTTTCCAATGCTACTACCTCCACTACCTTTTTTGCAGCAAATGCAAGTGAGGTCTTGATCTCATTATTACGATTTATCTCATGTACTAAATCCACAGCCATATGAAGAAGAGATAAGGAGGTGGAGACTATTGTTTTTCATGCAATGTAGACAAATGGAATTCTCATATTTCTTGCAGCATGATTACCCAAGAAATCATATGGAATTTCTTAGTCCAAAAGAACCTCAAGCAAGGTAAAATAGTGTTCATAGTTCACACATAAATTTACCAACAATTTGAAGCAAGCTGAAAAAGGTGAATACTTCATGAAAGGATCTTGAAGATATGGTGGTAATGACACCTCGCCAAAGAAATCATATTTTGGAATAAAGAATAATTGTCTTTCTTGATTGTGATGTAACTCATACTGAACTCCTCTGTAGATAAGATCAAACTGTAACACATCAAAATTCAAAGCTGCTTCTTCCATTTTGGTATGAGGTACTGAAATGGCTAAGTGAGGATTAGAATTTTTCAAAGTTGAGGTTCTAGGTATGTATTGGTGGAGTAAAAGTTTGAACCATTGACTCCAAGTCCTAAAAGGACTCTAAATATCCTCACAATACATAATAATTCATATACTTCCATAAGCTTTGGCAAACTGATGAATGCAAAAATAATCTATCCATCGGAGAGAAGGATCAATGATTTAAGCATCATGAATAAGATGGTGTAGTGGATGAGTATGGCCAAAACTAACATTAACATTATTATTTTCCATCCAATGAAGATTGTAGGCAACCCTGGCAGACCAAGTGTTTGCCCATCTGTTTAAAATATTCTGCTGCAATTCAGGTGGAAGATGGTGGATCTTCTGGCTAAGACAATTGGAACATAGAGAAACAAAACAATTAGAGAAAATATGAATAGTGGTAGTAGGAGGTTGATTGCTTGCAGAATTTTTGCCAACTGCCAGGACCTTAATAGTGGCAATTTGGTTGGATCCTTCATGAGATAACATATCTGCCATGTAGTTTTTTGCACCTGCTTTTTAGACTATTTCAAAATCAAACCAATATAGCCATAGTGCCCATCGTAAGACTCTAGAATTACCTTGCTCAAGAAATCTATGATTGTGCACCATACCTTTCATATGTTTAAGGTCAGTTTTGATTGTGAAGTGCACACTTTTAAGGAAGAGTCGAAACCGTTTGATGCCCTTCTTAACGACAATAATTTCTTTATGTGAGGATGGATACTTTAATTCTTATGGAGTAAATGTGCCAGAAGCATAAGCACAAACCTCATATTTTTTAGAATGCTTATGCAAAAGTATTGTTGCCCAGAAGTCATTAGAAACATCAGTTTCTAGGATATAAGGAAGATCCTTGTTGGGTAATTGCAAAGGAGGCAAATCTTGGATCTTAATCTTAATCCGCTTGACTTCTTCAGTCATATAAATATCCTATGTAGTACCCAACTTGAGACATTGTTGTAGCAGTTCAGTGTCATTGGGTTGGTGCTCATAAAATTGGTGGATGTAATTTAAGCAACCAAGAAATCATTGAACTTGCTTAATGTCAACTAGGGTATCTGGAAACTGGAACAAATATTTTAAAATATGAGGCTGTAATTGGACTCTTCCTTGGGATATATACAACCCTAAGTACTCAATTCTAATATGACATATTACAAATTTATCTGGAGCTTTAGAAAGAACCAGACCATGCTTAAATAAAAAAGAATAAAATTCTTCTAAATATTTTTTTATGTTCATTGACATCTCTACTAAAGAAAATAAAATCATCAATATAAACTAAAACATAAGGGAGAGGTCTAAAGATGTCTTCCATTCGCTTCTGAAATTCTGATGGTGCATTGGTCAAACCAAAAGGCATGATAGTCCATTGATACTGTCCCTATGATACCACAAATGTTGTTTTGTACCTGTCTCCTAGAGAAATACCAAGTTGCCAAAATTCACTCTTTATGTCAAATTTACTAAAACCATTTTCATTGGCTAGCTTACTAAACAACAATTCCTTGTGTGGCAAGGGACATCTGAGTGGCAATAGGGCACTATTAAGTGCTTTATAGTTGATGACGAGTCACTTTTTCCCTCTTTTCTATTCTGAATGCTTGTTGACATAAAATGTCGGACAAGCCCATGGACTCTTACAAGGCTCAATCAGGTGCCTTTCAAGGAGTTGTTTGATCTCTGCTTGGCATAATGTTTTCTCTCTAGGACTCATATTATTAGCAGAATCTTTCTGAGGAGTATCTATAAAGCCTTATTTGTAAGGGAGAGAGACAAAATATTTTTCCCTTGTCTAGAATGCATTTGCAAAATCTGTAGTACGGTCATCTCTAAGATTTTGAATAATATCTTTAAGGACTTCTTGTCCATGACTGTCAGCATGTCGAACAATATTTTGGATCTTTGTCAAATCTTGGAGAGAATCTTTGAGAATATCAGGAGTTTCAGGGGCAACTCCCATGATGTAACTGCTTTTCATTGCCAATTTAACCTGGTTCTGTTGGACTGTTAAGATCAAAGAATCAATATTAACTATTAAAGGCATATGTCTTTTGACGAAATCTTGACACAACAAAATATATACTCCTATATCACGGCTATAAAGAGTAACATACGTAGGAACATCATTTAGCATGATAGGAAAATCCGGTGCTACATGATGTATTGCCATAATCTCTTTATTAACAACACAAAATTGTATCTGTTTAGGTTGCCAATAATAGGCAAGAATAGCCTTATACTTGCAACAACTGCTCATAGCTCCTGTATCAATTTGAGAATTCAGTGTGTAGAGTTTGAAACCATGTATCTTTATATTCATTGTTATCACCATCCAGTCACCAATATGGCTAATATCTAGGGCAGGATGATCATATTTGGTAGCATTTTCAACTGATTGAGCTTCTGCTGTAGCTAAAGTAAGAGTAGTAAATCTGGAATTCAAATCATCTAAAGCTACCATAGATTGTTGGATCTGGTTAGCTAAAGATTGCAATTGAAGACGTTTAGTATAAAGTTCATTTTCAATCCTCTTTATTTCAAGCAAAATATCACCTTGAGAATTATTAGATGTCTTAACTGGAAAATGATGGATCCATTCTTTGGGAAGAGTTCCTTCTTCATCATCTGAGATTTGGATATTTTGGACAGTGGGAAGTTGTTTGGCCAGTTCATCAATTCTAGCTTGAAGTCTATTTTTTACTAGAATCATGCCTGGGGCTAGATTAGACTTTTGTTGTTTGAGTTCTTGAATTTGTTGTGTTATAGAACCTTGCAGAGTGAACATAAAAAATTTTCTCAAATAAGAGCACTCTTCGCCAAAACTAGAATCTGTATGAATGTTCAAATTCTTGAAATGCAAATCATCTGAATCTGATTCAGAACTATAAATAGAAAATTGTTCTTTTCCAGAGTCAGATGAATCAGTCAGATCCCAATTAGCATGATTTCGTGAGGAACTGAAAATATATGTTATTTTAATTTGGGATTTACCTTGCTTATTAGGACACTTATTTTCCCAATGGTCTTTTCTTTTACAAATGTAGCAAACTGATTCTTTTTTTGGAAATCTTCTCTTCTTGAAGATATACCTATGTTTCTTTTTGAAAGGCTCATCATTTCTGTCATGATATTTCTACATTTTTTGTTTGTGCCAATTCCAATACTTTCTTTTATCACTTCTTCTTGGCTGGGAACAATGACAATCCTGTTTTTGAGAGTGTCACTTGGGAAACCCTTGGAAACATCCATAGTTATAGGTTTCATGGAAGGTATCACAAATGGTTGGATTAAAATAAAATTGCTTCTTAAGATTCTTATTTTTTCTATATGCAATACACTCACGTTGTAATGCAATGAGTATTTGTTGATGCAAAGAAGCAAAAGACAAATATTCAATTTGAATCTTATTGGTAGCCAGATACCTATTTATCAACTCAGGAACCTTTCCTGGCATAGAGGCTATGTAGTACCGAAGATATGCCACATTTTGGTGGTCAGTAATCTTGTACAACATCATTTGCATGGTACAATAATAATCATGTAACATATCAAAGTTACATAATCTTTGGCTCAGTGTTCAACATCAGGAGGAGAAACACCTAAAAATTCATGTTCCAAAATTGTGAACAAAGTGGCAAGTGGATCTATATCAATCATAATTTCATCTTTGTTTTCTTGGGAAAGATTTTCCCACCATAGTTTAGCAACTCCAGTAAATGCCCAAGTTATCTGGGTTACTATGTCTTTCCAACTAACTTTTGTCTCAACTTTTCTCTAAATGCCCAAGCATTTAATTTCTTGAAAGCTTTTAAGATGTCATCCTGGTTCAAGCAGTCAAAATTAACTAGAAGAGTATTTCCATATCCTTTCATCAAATCAGAATTGTCAAGATTAGCATTAATATCCCCTAATTTCTTTGTCCATTTTCCAAAAGGATTTCGATGGGACGAATAGCTGATATCAGGTCCATAATTCCTAGCAGCTTTATAAGGAAAATCATAAGGCTCATTTCTTTTTGTTTTGGCTGTTGAAGATTCTGCAACTTCTTCCATGATAGGTTCAGTCATTTTTTATATATGAATGGGTAGGAAGAAGGTGAACTTCTATTTCCGACTCTATGGTAGTCGGTTTGGTAGATAACATTTGAGTTTTTTCAGAGGCAAGGTGTATCCCCTTAAGAATTTTCTCAATAAATAAAATACTGGGATGGGAAGAGAATTCTTTAAGGAAAAGAGTACGTAGACTAGAAGACTCAGTGGATCTAGAAGACAAGGTAGTAGAATATCTGAATTTAAACCCTTATTTGTCTACTCGAACATAATCTGGTGGAGGAATGGAAGCTTGAAAATGGGAAACTGCAAGTTGGATAGTAGATAGTTGAGCTTGTATTTCTGTTAATATTTCGGAGAAGGTATGATGGACATCATGGAGTGTCTCAATAGAATGATGTAATTTTTTTCTATGCTCTTTAAGGTCAGAAACATCACTAGCTATGTTATCTAGATTCTGAGCAAGGCAGACATATTGGTAATTGATACAATTTTGCAATTTAAGATGCTCATGTGGTTCAGCCATGGTAGGAGAACGAAGATGTACAAACTATAAATTTGCTTGGAGTGTTCCATTAGAAAACTTTGGTGTACAATTACTTGGTCCCAAAGACTTTTTGGGAAGGAGTGTCGAGGAGGAAGTGGACCAAAAAATCATCTTTAATTCGAGAACTGCTTCAAGTAGTTGTTTATAAACTAATAAATTTGCATGTTGACCATGGTGAGTACAAGAACCAACATTAGGAAAAACTTGTAATTTAGAGGTAGAAGGTGGATCAATGCAATATTCACAAGAATTGGGAGACGGTTTTGGTCTTGGTGCAGGATGATGATGCACAGACTGTCTACTGGGAGAGGGGAGAGTAGTAGGTAGTCTTGAATACTAAATGTGGGAAAGATTTCTCATAAGTTGTGGATTGGTAAAACATAAACTCGTGCTTCCATAT
Source organism: Picea engelmannii (assembly GCA_009831015.1). Lineage (NCBI taxonomy): Eukaryota > Viridiplantae > Streptophyta > Pinopsida > Pinales > Pinaceae > Picea > Picea engelmannii. The sequence continues at coordinate 1,107,495 of ML780363.1, read as the reverse complement.
GATTTTGGCACAATTTGTAACTAATTGGGTGTTGTGGAGGCCAATTGTGGATATTTTATAGAAAACAGTTGGTAATCACTATTCCATTCTTCTGGGAGAGTGACAGTACTGAATCCCAATTGTAAGAGTGTAGTATTTCTAGGGCCAACTACCACTCCTTCTTTCAAAGCTCAAAGATATTTTATTAATATTGGGATTAATTGCAGGCATGGTTGTACTAACAAAATGAAAGCACATAGATGTGTGAAGCTAAGCTATATGAGATTGGTTAGCAACATCAAAGCCATGGAACTAGATAAAATCTTGTAGAAATTCATTGATGTAAGGGTATGTCAATGATACTTGATAACAAGGAACAACTGACAACCAGACTGGTCCATTGTTTAAAGGACTCTGAAATCCGCCCAACAAAGCATCATTAAAATTGTTTATGCGTGTGTCCATGAAACAATTCAAGCAAGAAGTATTCAAACCAGGTCTAACTAGGGGATTAATTCCAAACTGGATGAGACCAATATGGATATACTTGAATCCATTTTCCAAACCCCATTGGATATCTTCGCGATTAATAAGTGGAACTTGATAGATAGACTGAGATACTGAGATAGGGATATTAACAGAAGTAAAGCGGAAAATATTTGCAGCTCAGAATTTAAACATCGGCAAATCATAGATCTTATTCACATCTATGTTAGGCATGGAACAGTTAGGTTACGGCTCAAATTATTGGGCAATAATGCGAGAATTATACAGAGGTTCATTATTGACTTTGTTCATAATCTTATTAAGCCATGACCACCGCTTATTGTGCTCTTCGCGTCTAGCAGTTGAAGAGGATGATAAAGAAGAACTAAAATCATAACTGGTACTTTGTTCCATTGAGAAAGATATTTAGAAATAAATATATATATATATATATATATATATATATGCAGGTGCAACTACTCAACCTGTAAATACTTTATCTTTGTTAACTTTTATTTCAGTTGTTTAGAGAGTTATATCTGATTTTCTCTTGTTAGACTTTTATATCAAATGTTTGAGAAAAGAAGGTTGGATTATTGCATGTTGTTTGAAGGTGTTTTCTTGGACAAGTATTGGTGTCCCAACACTATATTTATTACAGCTCTATAGCTTTTATTTTTAGTTACTTTCTTTGCAGTATTGGATTTGAACTTTTCAGAATTATTGGGCATCAAAAGTTTGTTGTTTTATCTTCTAGTTTTAGAGAATATATATGTAGAAAATTGTAATTGAAGGTGTAAGAATGAGAAGGGTGTTGTTACACCTCAAAATTACTCACTTGGCAAGTGTCGCAAGTGTCACATATTGACCGCAAGTGTATAAGTGTTGTTGACGTCATACTTCCTTCTCATGCCTCCAACAACATGACAAGGACACTTAAGACACCTCAAAGATTAGTCTTGAAGAGGAGGAATCAGTCTACTAGAAGTACAAGTGTTTTGCCACTAGAAAACCCACTCAAAAGATATTTTTGAAGAGGAGCACTCCCCCCTATACTTTCAGGGAGAGTTATAAAGTCTTGATGCCCTTTATGGGGAGCATTGCCACTATCAGGGGTGCCAGCGCTTGTTGCTACTCTTTCAAGGAGCACTATAACGCTCTGATGCACTTTTTGGAGGAGCGCTACCTATTCTAGGCAAAAATTGGTTTGTTGAGAAGAATGAGGGAACGATCCCCTCAAAATATGAAGGTAGTTGGATTCGAATCCTTGGTCAAGCCATGATCTTAGGGTAGGTCCATAACTAAAGGAGGAAAATCCTCAACTTACCCCAAAGATATCTTAAGTAGTTGGGCCTATCTAAACCTATATAAATAGGCCTTCTCATGGTAAAACATGGGGGAAAAAAGTATTGTGAAGCATCCAATCTATGATCTCATGAAGAAGGTGTCTTTCAGAACATCATCATTCGGTGTGTGGACTGTTTGAGCAAGGGTTCTAACGAGGAAGGCTTGACGAAGCTTCTACATTCACATCTATGGCTGTAAGCATTCTTCGCTGTTGTTCTCTTTAATATAATATGATTGGCCTGTTTCTTTCAATTCTGTGTTTGATCTCACATGAATTTGTCTCTAATAGATAGATCTATTTTGAACTAATCTCAGTAGAGTAGGAAGCTAGTTGCATCTTTGTTTGTCTACAGGGCTTATCGAGGAGTTCAAGATTGGAGGTCAACTTGGACCTTGTAGGGAAAAACATCAGTAAAAGGTACTTCTTTTCTCCTTCCTCATCACACATTAGTTTATCTAGATCTAAAAGGAATTCAGTGTCCATGATAAGCATATTTTTTCTTAAAAGTTAAGAGTCTATCTCTCAAGAGGAGATCTACCTGTCCGCAAGGAGATTTTCCTTCAACAAAAATTGGTGACTCCATTGGGGATCGAATCAAAACTTTCAGTTTTGGTTTTCCTCACGGAAATTGTATTACCCTTTGTTCTTTTGATACCTTGTTCACCCTATATGTTTGATTTCATATGCTGATTGAATCCTTATTCCATCACATTCATCTTGATTGTCAAAGTTAACCTGAGTTTTTGAGTTTTTTGGACAATTTTCTGGGTTTTAGGACACCAGCGCTCCCCTACCTTGTTAGTAGGGAACCAACGCTCCTTGAAGGTCTTAGAAAAAGAATTATAATGCTTTGGTGACCCTTACACTAGAGAACCAGCCTCTCTTTGCAAAAAATCCTTTCCAGAATTGTCTTTTCAGAAGACTAGTCTCTGTTTTTTCACTTGCTAAGATTCTTTGTGATTCAATGCTTCTTCCTATTGACCTTTGACATCCTTCCCTCTGAGAAATGATCACTTTGTTGTTCATATTTTGTGTCCTTCTTCCTTATTTTGAGTTTTTTTGCTGTTGAGAACTTGGGATCAAACCACTGATGTCTTCTCTCTTATTCGATTGAGCGGGAACTCTGGTGAAGGGCATCAGAAATCTTTGAATCATCTTATTTAGTTCTTTGAGGTCATATTTCTTAAGCATTTTTCTTTTGTTTGAGATTTCTTGATTCTCTTTGTTATCTTTTGTTTTCTTTTTGCTTCTTGTTTCAATCATAGCAAGAGGGTGTGTTGTTTGTGTGAAATCTGCTTATGCTTGTCTGAATATCCTTGATCTGAAAGGATAGTTGGCAAGAGAATCTTTCTTCATTAAATTAATCATCATTCACATACAAATGACAAAGATACATCTTAGTTATTGGTTTTCATATTATAAGGCATTTCTGAAATGTTTCAGCATTACATTGAATTCGATTGAGAGCAAATTGATTGAGGACATGCCATATAAGTGCTTGATAGTGAAAATGTCTCTTTCTCTTTCCCTTAAATAGGCATTCATTGAAAAGAAACGATTACTTATCATATTTTATGCATCTTTTTGGTAATTGAGTCATCATTCCATCAATTTCACTTTCATACACCCTTTGAGTAAAGAACAGCTGTAAAATGAACGCTAATTAAAAACTATCTAGAACATTTTTATTTTTAGGATCTTCCACCAACAATAGACTAGGGTTAGCACTTTGAATTAGGTTGTGAGTACAAATCTCCAAAGTTTTCAAAACAAACATTAGCATCCTGAGCTAGGGAGAGTCAAATCCAATTGTCGTATTGGTTTTCTGGGATCCCCCTCTCACACAGGGGTTACGCACAAGGTCGCATTCAGGTGAATTACAGATATTATCCCTCCATGGTTCAACTGTTTGTAGTGGTTGGATAATATATTGGGGGTCACTTGGATACCCATGATTATGTGTGGGAGCCTCTCGGGTTGATTTCGAACTTGTTATCCTGCCCATACGTTTCGGATCGAACTGTTGACTATACTCACCTAGGGACTCACTGCGAATTGGTGTCTTTAGTTTCCATAATCTTTAGGTACTTACACAAGGTGATGGTGAAGGGAAGTCTCACTGTACCTGGAATAGAAATTGGTCAAACTCACTCAGGCTCCTTGGAGGGTAAATCCACAATTACTGCCTAGAAGCTTGCACCAAGGTGAAAGTCCATTAAGCAGGTCACCGTTGTAACTATTTCACCATATCCTAGCCCATTCTCGACTTGATCACGTGATGTTGGATTTCGTCACCAACTAGTACGATCATCGAGAGAAGTTTTGTTTGCTTGGTTGATTCCTAGATTTTATTAGTGTATGTTGTTTATTTTTGATTAGTTGGCCCTAGTTTTTTAGTGTGTTTTGTTATTCTCCATAATTGAGCCTATAGACGATAAAGGTCTTCGTTGATCACGTAGGATGCAAGGGATACCTTAGGAAGTCTATCAACCCTTACCTCCTAACCCTCCAGAAGACAGCTACTATAGAGAGGTAGAAAATCAATCTGATGCTGGAAGTGTTATTTCTCCTCCGTTAGATAACTCAGAAGGTGTTTTGGTCACGGTTGAAAATCCCACTACATCTGTGTTGGTAACTCCTCTCAAACCAATTTTGGTTCATTTAGACTCCCTTTGGAACATCATAGATGAAGAGGTCCCACGATTACCGGAGAGGAATTTTACCGAAACATACATGGGATCCATAGAACCAATCTTTGGTGATGAGTATAGGACTCTTGTTCATCCTAGCACTAGATACCAATCCCAAACCTACTTGTTTTGTATGGAGGACTTCATTGGGACATGATCTCTATGAACATTTCAAATCCTTTCGACAACCCTTTCATCCTCATGACCCTCCTAGTGAAACAGGACCATCTGGTCAAACCATGAATCACCCAGTTGATCAGGTTATTAACCCTACTGTTACACCAGCACAAGTCCATCCTAATGTTGGACTCATCACCTCTACTCATCGCCAAAGCACTTCAATTTCTACAAGCTTTTACTCTACAACCCCACATGTTCCACACGATCCTGCTGGGACATCTTCTCACCCGAGAATGCAGGCCTCTACTAGCCCGAAATGACCAGCTAGAGGGAAACCACCATATAATGAACCTTTCCCTCCTGGAGGACTACCTTTCCATGGTGGGCCTACTCCTCCCGGGGGGCAGCCCCCTTTTCATGCTCCTCCTGGAGGGAAACCTCTATTTGCTAGTCATACCCCAGTTGTAAATCCACCATCGACAGGAGGGAAACCTTCGTTTACTGGAAACCCTTCAAAATACTGGGGAGTATCTTTAGGAGGCACTTTCATTCAACCCCACATTGGGGGGCACTCATCTCATAATCCATTAGGAGGAGTATCAAATTCTTCTCCTTCCGGAACATATTATGAACAACCTTATCTAGGCGGCATACCAAACACCACCTGGAGTTCTCTGGGACCATAGTCTTATCCTCCTCATGGGTCTAATGTGTATTTGCCTCTGGTATCTACTCCTTACCATTCTCAAGGGAAAAATGTTTATCCTCCTCATGGGCAAGCAAATCACCCAGCCTATAATGCTCAGAACCCACTAGGTTATGCAAATGTTTCTCATCCACCATCGAATCTTGTTTATACTAGCCAATAAAAACTGTATGTAGGAGGACCTACTGGTTACAACTATCCACCTAACCCAGTTTATGGTCCTACTAGTGTTCCTATGCCACACCAGTATCATCTGCAAATTAACTGACAACTACCTTTCCTTGCGACTCTGGATCTCCCAGACTTGTCTTGGTTAACTAATGATCCTATTTTTCATTCACCAGTTTGGCCAGTCATTCCAGCTAAACTTCCTTCTGATATTCTGAAATTTGATGGAAAATCTAGTGAAGATCCAAACAACCATGTGATGAATTTCCATTTATGGTGTTCATCAAACTCCCTCATGGATGATTCTATACATTTGCGTATTTTCCAGCGAACACTTACAGGCTCGGTGGAAAAGTGGTATATTGAACTACCGCATGCTTCTTTTCATGATTTCAATTCCCTCGTCATGTATTTCCTCATGCACTTTCAACTGCCTATTCGCTACGAGACGGGTACTGAACTCTTGACCTCCCTTTGTAAAACTAACTCTGTGCATATCTCTGACCATATTCATGAGTGGAGGCGATGATGAAGGATGATCAAGGCAATCATTCCTAACATATTATTGGTGGAATGTTTTACTAAATCACTTTTACCCCGATCTCTCGCGATGTCACTATGGGTGGCGCAGTCATAGAGGAACAAGCCATCGCTCGGGCTTAGTACTTATATTTGGTTTATTCACAATCTGGGACTTTGTATGATTTTATTCTGAATGTTGCTCGAGATAATACCGATCCATCTAAGCTGTCATCCTCATCTCATGCGGATGGTGTTATTGGTTCCATCAAAACTCAGTCTTTTTCCCAATCGACCAAACTCTCCTCTACCTCCCCCCAAACTTAGATCTCTGAGGTGAATGCAGTTCAATCTACCCCTTCAAAACAATCAGGAGGTAAGAAGAAGACAAAGAATAAATAAATAAAAAACAATGAACAACCAAAAAATCAAACACCTGCTACTGAAAAGCAAACACAATAGAAACTGAAATTCCCGTGTATCATTTGTGGTGATGATCCCTACACTTGAGACTATCCACTTTGCAATGAAGTGGCCAAAATTTTCCAAGGAAAGTCACAACCTGCTATGCTTACTCAGCCTTTTCCACAACAACAATCCATGGTTGCTGAAACCCCCTCTCCTAGGGGAATTTCTAGCCATCCTAATGATGAAGCCTCGTCAAGTGCACATATTTATATGTTTAATGGGATTAATTTTACCACTCGCTCTAAGACATACGACACACTAGGTGACCCTGACAAAGGAAAAGACATTAACGGTACAGGTACTTTACCAGATCCATCATCGTCCTCCGTTAGTCTTCCATCAGTTAATCCTCCATCTGGACCACTTCAGATTGAGAAACCCATGTTCGACTCTATCTTATGCCCTCCTAAGAGAACTATCTACAAAGCTACCTTTAATCCTATTTCATGTGTCGCCCAGAACTACAACATTGTTGAAGATTTGGCTCAAGCACTATGTGCTATGTCTATGTTAGAAGTTCTACAACACTGCCCCAGTCAATGTAGAACGCTCTTGACCGCTCTTGGTGCTGTTGATCCTGAGTTGTCCAACCATATCATGTTTAACCTAGACAATTATGCATCTCGACTCTCCCACCAACTTGTTTTCCAAGTTGAAGTTGTTGTTCACAATCAACAAATCCACTAAACTATTCTAGATGAGGGAGCCTCAACTTGTGTCATGTCTTTAGCATGTTGGAAAGGTTTAAAATCACCCACACTTAACAAATCCCCAATGATGTTACGCACCTTTGATGGGTGAGGTTTTCATCCCCATGGGATTTTACAGTCCCTGCCCATCCAATTGGGTGGAAAAACTGTTATTGTTGATGTTGAGGTGGTTGATCCTCCCCTCGATTACAACTTGTTACTTGGAAGAATTTGGTTTTATGCTATGACTGTCATTGCCTCATCAGTTTTTTGATGTGTACAATTTCCTCATCAGGACAAAATTGTCACTATTGATCAGTTGGATTTTTGCACAATTGATGCTCACGTTCCTGCTACCAACAATATTCCTTTCTTGGGAGACCACAAGATCATGTATGAAAGCATTGGTGTTGGCCTATTGAAATATTCTAGCCTCATGGGTACCTTCCCTACACCACTTCCACCGACCACACATCATATTGCCATCGTCGATATGATTTTGACCGCAACTTATCAATCTTCAGAATCATCTGACCCTTGGATTGTACCTCGTCCATTGGAATTTGATGCACTAGGTGACACTGTGCCACTTGGTCCAACCGAACCATCATATGTTTCTATCCAATCCACTTCTTCCTTGTCAGATGACCAACATCTATTGGCACCTGACATTTCCTTGATGCAATCACGATTGAGTTCCTTGTCGTCTACAATCGACTGCATTTCCCCAATTTTTCCTTTAGATGAATCTATTCTAGAAATGATTCATATTGACAAGTTACCTCGAGATAATAACCGTCACCAATCCTCTTTTCTTCCCCCTCATTAATAAATTCAGGAATATATACACTCTATCTCCCCTCCTAATGTTGATTTTCCACCATCTTCCATGATTTCAACTTTTGATGATTTGGATCCGGTATTGGACATGGTGATTTCTTTGGTAGGGTTATTGGAGCCTAATCTCCTTACTCCTATCTCGACCCTTGACATGTGTTCCTTCTCGAGTGATTATCTTCCATCAGGTGAAGATATCCTGGAGGCCATGACTGATTTTTGTCCCTTGACATGGTATCCTTCCAGAGCGTTATTCTCTTGGAAGCCATGATCAAGCCGAGGCTACGAGCATAGTTTTTCTTCTTTGCAACAAGCTCATTAAAAAATGAAACATAGGCCTTGAGCATAGTTCTTTTCCTGTGTCAAGTTCATTAAAAAATGAAATAGTCACCTCTCTTGAACCTTTTTTTCATCCACCCTTCTCCTTTTTTCTCATCTACTAGAGAAATTGGTGACAACCTCACAGTTGGTGAATGAATTGAAGCTTGGAGGGCATGTCTCCATCCTTTTATGATCATTCTGGAGTTAAGCCACTATCTTTTCAAGATGGGGACATACCGAGCTTAATATTTGTTCTTTCTCGTGCTCGTAAATACATGAGAATGCATCCGGGTAGACTTTTATCTCTTTTTCAGACCTGTATGGATACATGAAAAAGGAACCCCCTGGAGTCTCCTTTAAGCACTTTTCAGACTCTCTAAACATGAAAAGATTACTGAGTGATCTTGCTTCCTTTCCCACTCATTAAAAGGTTTGAAAGGGCATCTTTCGAGTGATAATTTATCTCTTTTTCAGCCTCGCAAGACTAACATTACGAAAAAGGACAACATTGGAGTCACCTTTAAGTTCTTTTCAGACTCTCTAAACATGAAAAGATTGTCGAGCAACCTTGTTCTCTTCACGCTCGTTAAAGTACTTGAAGAAAATGTCTGTTGAGCGATTGTTTATCTCTTTTTTGGTCTCATCAGACTACTTTACAAAAAAGGAACTGAGAGAGTTCTCTTTTAAGTGTTTTTCCAGACTCTATAATCATGAAAAACCTTTGAGTTTTCTATCTTTGGACTTGTTAAAACAAACATCGACAGACCCATACGGGATCGAACCCTTACTTCTTCTAGTTTGTTAAACAAAGGAAGAGGAACTTACTGAAGGTGATTTATATCAAACATGTGTTACCCTCCTTGGGCTCGTTTAAATTAAAAAGATGTACTTGTCTATCTGGATGGGGGGAAAATTGAAAGAAGCAAGCCAAGCAGTTTTTGAGAACATTACCAAGTAACTCTTAAATTCACCCTTGAACATGACACTTTGTCTTTGCACACATATTAATCTATTGAACCTCTACACTGAACCAATCCTCTGAGTTTTTCTTACTCCTTTGGGTCACCCGACGAAAGTCATAGTATTCATTGCATCTTCATGTTTTGGTCCATGTCATGTTTTGTTTTTGTGCCTCAGTGTTCAAGGAGAGTATTTGCCTCGAGAGTCAGCCATAAAAAATATCTTGTCTCAATATCTGTGTCATTCCTTGTTCTTTTGATCCACCAATTACATCTCTATGTCATTTTCATGTCGTTGATGGGGGATACATTAAAGCCCTCCTTCGACGAGTCTATTCATGTCGACTTCAACACATTATCCAGGAACTAGACTTAGAAACTAGTTAGTACTTTGGGACCTGCATGCCTCAATGGCATGCCTCCTCACATTCAACAGTGGGTTTACATCATTGACCTCTGATCGGATGATTCCACGGATTTTCAACTTCATCTTATCCATTCACATTCGTTGGAATGTACTAGAGTACCTTGGGAATCATTGACATTAATGGTGATCTCCCTCGCACTTGTTAACAGTTTACATCATTGATCAGTAATCAAGTGGATTCTACCATGTTCGACATCAAGAAATCTATTCACATGGTTGAATTCATACTACATCGAGATTGGTAAGAAGACCCTGGGTTGAGTGATCACTCTGATATGTACTTTTCCTGGGTTGTGACAGAGTTTCTCTTGAACAGTGATACATATACTGTCACATAGATCCACTTTGTATTGGTCATGGCTATGTCTTGTCATCTCATAGATCCACTATGTATTCTTCATGGCTACGATCGGTTCAAGTCATGAGAGTATAGATCCACAGTGTATTTTCAGTGGCTATACCTTTTATCAATATAATTATGGATCTGCAGTGTATTTATGGCGGCCATACCTTGAAAGTCTCTATCACTCAAGAATAGGTATGCCTGCCTTGGGTTTGAACCATGTCTTAATATTTGTTTGATGGTTGTTTTTAGCTTCTGTCAAATTCTCTAAGCCCACACACTTTATTGAAAGCCTGCAAAGTATTTCAGTTATCAGTTCTCATCTTCTAACTTCACACTTTGGGGGGCAATCTGTTACACCTCAAAATTAGTCACTTCGCAAGTGTCGCAAGTGTTGCATCTTGACCACAAGTGTATAACTGTTGCTGACATCATACTTCCTTCTTTCCTATGTCATGCCTCTAAAAACATGACAAGGACACTTAGGACACCTCAAAGATTAGTCTCGAAGAGGAGGAATCAGTCTACTAAAAGTACAAGTGTTTTGCCACTAGAAAACCCACTCAAAAGATATTTTTGGAGAGGAGAGCTCCCCCTTATACTGTTAGGGAGTGTTGTAATGCCCTGATTCCCTTTATGAGGAGTGATGTCACTATTAGGGGTGCCAATGCTTGCTGCCACTCTTTCAAGGAGCGCTATAATGCTCTGATGCACTTTTTGGACGAGCGCTACCTATTCTAGGAAAAAATTGGTTTGTTGAGAAGAATGAGGGAATGATCCCCTAGATCTCAGGGAAGATCCATAACTAAAGGAGGAAAATCCTCAAATTACCCCAAAGATATGTCAAGTAGTTGGGCCTATCTAAACCTATATAAACATGCCTTCTCATGGTAAAATATTGGGGAAAAGAGTATTTTGAAGCATCCAACCTATGATCTCATGAAGAAGGTGTCTTTAAAAACATCAACATTCAATGTGTGGACTATTTGAGCAAGGGTTCAGACGAGGAAGGCTTGACGAAGATGCTACACTCACATCTATGGCTGTAAGCATTCTTCATTGTTGTTCTCTTTAATATAATATGCTTGGCCTGTTTCTTTCAATTCTGTGTTTGATCTCACATGAATTCATCTCTAATAGATAGATCTATTTCAAACTAATCTTAGTAGAGTAGGAAGTTGGTTGCATCTTTGTTTGTCTACAGGGCTTATCGAGGAGTTCAATATTGGAGCTCAACTCAGACCGTGCAGGGACAAACACCAGTAAAAGGTACTGCTTTTCTCCTTCCTCCTTACACATTAGTTTATATAGATCTAAAAGGAAGTCAGTGTCCATGATAATCATATTTTGTCTTAAGAGTTTAGAGTCTAGCTCTCAAGAGGAGATCTACCTATCCGCAGGGAGATTTTCCTTCAACAGGCGTAAAAGGTAATATTGGTTTGAATACCTCGGTTAAGTGTGATGCTTGATGTAGATGTGTTATGAATGTTGAATTCTAGATGTGTTTTTGGATATGCCTCCTCTAGGTTGAATCAATCATATACCCGTCACTTAGCACTTATGATCTCTGGGGTAAATGGTAGAAATTCAATATTGTGTAGCAGAGATTGTATGTGTTCATATTTAGGAGCCTCATGAATGCCAATATATAGTTTCAATCCTTTATAAGGAACCAAGAAGAGGGTCCCCAAGAAAATAATAGTGGCATGATCTGCCATTGATCTAGGCCCAAGAACATTGTCTATGTTTCAACGTTTTCTAATAGAATCATTTTTTTCCCTCTTCCTTAGGATATCATCTGGATCAAGCCTCGTGTCTTGTTGGAGCTTGTTGTTAATAGTCCCTTTACTGGGGTCTTTTCCCATTAAACGATTTATATGTCTTTTTTTTTATTATGCATGGATATATGGTGAAGGGAGGGTTTTGATGCTTTCTATTAATTTCTACACATGTTCTTCATTTCCATTTTGCACATGCCTAGGGAGATAACAACGCAGGAATGCTAATAATTCAAATATGAAAATATGTGCAACTGTGTGTATGGTGTGGAAGATGAATAGAAAGAAAGATAGGCATACATAGCTTGATTAATAGAAAGTCACAGAGCATGCACTGATATTTGGAGCCATAATTTCGTTCCTTGTAGCAAGGTTGAAGCACTTCTATCTTGGGATGTATGCACATCAAATGATCATGTGGATTCATATGCATTGAGTTGAATACATGTCCAGAGTGCATAAATTATGGGTTCTCTGCAAACATAGGATATATTTAAGTTATATGTATTGGTTTCCCATGTTAAGAGATAGGTAATCATACCCTGGCTTTTTCCATAAGCAATATTGGACCTGCACTCCATTTAGAAATTATATTCGCATTGCATTTCAAATTATTGGTGGAACACCCAAATTCTAATATGTAGAGTCTATACGTGAATTTAAATATAGAATTTGAATAGTTATGGAATAATATTGTTACATTGGTGCAAGAAAGTGGACAAGATTGAGTAATCTATAGGCATTGAATGATGGAAATATAAAAACTTTTGTTTTTTTCTCTAGTTTTAGTTCACTTTTCATTTCTTGCAATGCAAATTTACTCAAGTTTTGTTTCTAAAAACACCCTAAAAATCTTTTCTCTAAAACTTGGATTAATGCAATGGGAGAGACACATTTTGTTGGACACACCTACCACACTTAGAGGGGGGGTGAATGAATGTGGGGCTCTTTTTCCCAAAACATCCCTCTTGCACAAAAAATCATCAATTAGCATTCAACATTTATTCATTACCCATTGCTGTCATTTATAACCAGCTAGATGTAGGCACATATCAACAACATATATTAGCAATATATCATCAACAAGTCATCATCACAATGGACACAAAGAACACAATATGTATGTACAATTTTATTTTTATTACGGACTACAATCCTTGGGTTTATCAGCAACAACTAAATAGAGTACAACTCTACAAGAGCACCAACTCTATATGCAAGACTCAACTTACACCCTTAGAACCAACTGAGATGAGGCAACAATCCTCAACAAATATCAATCTGTCAATAGGTACACAACCTGTCAGTAGTGAAGCCCGCATGTGCACGCGCCCTGGCTCACTACAGCCCGTGTGTGAACGCAACTAATGCATAATGCAACAAACATATGCTTTTGGGCAACATGCCCAGATCCTCTGCAACCTGCAATCACTTTCTCTTCTGTCTTCAACTGTCCAAAATGACCCACAACAAGTCACAACACATCCAATCTCTTCAATAGCTTGCTCATGCTCCACATCAAATCAGTATGAATGCTATCTCAATCATGTATAAATAACTAGTATACCATAGAAATCATGTCACTACTGAATCACAAGAGTGTTGCTCACTCCATCAACCAAATCAACCAAACTAAACCACATCATAGAAGCCATACCAAGAATGCCCTAAGCATTCACAACATATCAAGCAATAGTATCTATCAAGACAATAATGTAACCATACCAGTGTATGAGTGATAGATCTAAGGCCATAGAATACAGATCTGGAACCTGCTTCAACATCCAAGAGCTTGGCACCAACTCAAACACAAATCTCCATGATTTTATTGAGTCCATGCTCCCTATACACAGTCAACCCGCGTGTACACTCACCCTATACACAACCAGCCCGCGTGTACACGCACCCTATACACAGACAGCCCGCATTTACATCAGAAAATAGGGTTTTCTGTGACTCCGAGACTTTTGCTGTCAAGATCTCCGACATTGTCGAAACTTTGATGCATCTATGAGATCCTCCTCTCGCTCTCTTCCTTAGAATAGATCTTCAATCGTGCTTCATATTTCCACACCAATACGATTCTCTCATAAGAAGATCTCCATCAATACTCCAAAAGATATTACCAAGAAGCTCTCCATTGATCCACAAAGGATTCTCACTCAAATGTACATTTTACAAGAGATCCTAGCTTCTTATTTATACTTTCATATTCTAGGTCACTTAACCCATTTTTAGGTTACTTAACCCATTTCTAGGTCACTTAACCTATTTTCCTCATTTTAGGGTTACCCACTTTCCATGAATAGAAAATTCTCCAATACTTTATCATTTAAATATTTCTTCTTGATTTTGTCACTTCATTTAAATAATCTTTCTTGATTTTGTCACTTTACTTTATCATTTAAATAATGATTTCTTCTTTTCAGGCACTTTTACTTCTTTGACCTTGGGGGCTTCAAGCCTTCATATGGGGGTCCTCCAACTTCATAAGGCCATAACTCTCGAACCGTGAGGAGTTATGTGACATTCCACATACCACTGAAAATGGCATGACAAGCACTATCCATCTAGGATAGTTTCACCAACAACTTCATTGATCTTCATCTCATTATTCTACATGCAAGCTTGGGTCCTCCAACCATTCTTTTAGGATAAATCATTCCATAAAGCATCTTCCCATGAGGGATTTCACCATAAGGGGACCACTTTGGAGTTCATCTATTTGTGCACCTTATCAACCATGATAAGACAATAATGATTCATCTTTGCATCGATTGGTTTCCACTTGGACATATAACATTCTCATCAAGGGCATCATATCA
>ML780363.1:1047760-1076839 GCA_009831015.1 Picea engelmannii | reverse complement strand
TCGAGACGTGGGACGTACCTTACTTTAAAAATTAATTTTCTAAAAAATTTCAAATCTTGACGGCTTAGAGATTTCCTCGCTTTTCGTCATCTCGTGAAATTCCCTTTAACGTTTTGACTTTACAACTCGCGAGATTGCGAATTTCGATCTCAGTATTAATTAACAATAACACATGATGTATCGGATCCTTAATGATATGATTAACTTAATTGCTGGATCGAGAATCGGGAATTCGAAGACAAGTTTTTTAGGAGAATGATATGTCGAGTTGCGATATTGAGATGCAGTGATAATCAAGGCTCAATAAAATTATGTCGCGACTTCGCGAATCGGAGTTTCGGATATTTTAACTTTATGAAAGAAAATGTCGATAAGTGATATGCCGAGAACTGATGTGGTGTGAACCGATGTATCGAGAACCAAGTTTAACTATGGTTAGTTGTTGACTCTTGGTTCTTGACAATGGTTATTTTAAAAATTATTGCGCTCTCGGCTCTCGGGGTTTCGAAAACAAAAAATTAGGGTCAAGGAATGTCGAAGCGCGAAATCCCGAGGATGTCATAATCAAAGGTTAAAGGTCTTATACTATTCTTGCCTTGGACGAAAATTAAAGCCGAGTTCGCACTCTCGCGACTCGGGACTCGTGAATTCAAGAAATAAGGTGTCCGGCTTGCGAGATCACGAAACTTGAAAAATCCTAAGGACAAACATACTCGCGAAAAACGGGCCCTTTGTAAGTGACAAAGCATTACTATTCAGGCAACAAAAGCTTTTTTAAGAGTTTTATGACTTTGGAAGGAAAAGGGAAAGAAAAACGACTTTATATCCCAAGCATCGGAATATTCTAAATTGTGTGAGGCGAAAAAAAACAAGGGCGGCTCCAACAGCCAACATAATTTCACTGTGAAAATTCACTTGGAGACAAGCCAAAACTATTGTTTAAAATCTTGCAAGTAGGGAGGCAATACTAAACAATGAGAAAGAGATGTCATACATATAGTAAGGGAAAAAATTGCAAAAAGGTATCATGGCTTGGATCACCTCATTCTTGTTGAATAACCTCAGCTAGTAGAGTTGGTCTCCTCTGGTTCTTTCTTTTAAAGTACAACCACTTGCTCCTCATGATCATGTACTTCTTGCAAAATTTAACACTAAATCTAAAGTACTTTTTATCCTTCTTAGATAACTTCTTAGATTTCTCTTTGTACTTGTATTTTTGTGAGGAAACTGTTGCAATCTGGGATTTCAAGGTAGCATTTTCTTTCTTCATAAATCCATCCAGCAGTCCATATTCCTTAAGCCTCTCCTTCCAAGAAACCACTTTAGCTCTTTTCATTATGACCATGTTTTCATCCTTAGGATCATCGATCAAATATATCCTTCTCCTTTTCCTGTTGGTGGATGCCTCTACTGTATCAGGTGAAATAGGATGCTTGCCTTTATTGACTCTCTTCTTCTTTCCAAGAGGATTCTCGGGATCTTCTTCTGAGGTGAACTCAAACCAAAACAAAAAATACCCCCATGTTTTCTGCCTTTTCTTCAGTTCTTCAATGATGAGTAATTTAATCAAACCACAATGAAAAATTCTAGTCTCGGCCTTAGCATGATTGGATTTGGCCTTCTTAGACATTTTTACGAGGCTTTGCCAAAGAAAATAGGTCATATTGAGTGGTTGAGTACCTGTGAAATGTTCCAATAATCTAATGTGATACAGGGAAGTTAAATTATACCTTCCCCCACAGGTTATATACCTTTGAATAAAAACCAGAAGTTCATTCCACTCCTTCCTTATGTAATCCCTTGGAACGACCTTGACAAACAAAACCCCTGATGCTTGAAACATTGTCTAAAGGATGGACAAACTACGTTTATTTTTTCAAATATGTAAAATGAGTATATTACAGTTTAATGAACACATTTCCCTATTATTATATATGGGTTTTATACTTTATCAAAAAAAATTCTAAGACTTTACAAGGTTTTATAATTCAATGAAAAATTCGCCAAGATTTTATAATTCAGTGAAACATTCACCAAGATTTTATAAGATTATATAATTGACTAAAAGATTCACCAAAAAACGATATATACATATTATATAATTGATAAAATAGCCTTCATTTTTTCCTATGTATCATGGGGATTCACCCATTTATTATATATATAAATTTAGGTGGGGGGCCTTAAAATCACCCCTGACTGAAACAAATCTCTCCAAAATTTCCCTATGAACCGACTGTCCCTATCACTGACGATGTTCTTCGACAACCCGTGAAGTCTGAAGACCTCCCTGAAGAAAATCTCGGCCACCTGAACTGCATTGTACTATGTTGGTATGGCATAGAAGTGAAAAAAATTGGTTAATCTATCGACAACTACATAGATACAGTCCTTACCTTGGACCTTGGGTAGACCTGTGATGAAGTCCATAGATATACTCTCCCATTTCTGCTCTAGAATGGGGAGTGGCTGAAGTAGCCCTGCTGAAATAGCATGCTATAACTTGTTCTGCTGGCAAGTCACACACTCACTGACATGTCTCATAACGTATTGTTTGAGGCCCTTCCATGAGAACCTCTCTCTGATCTGTCTGTAGGTTTTGAAAAACCCCTGATGGCCTGCTAGAGGTGAATCATGAATTGTGGTGAGGATCTTCTTCTTAAGCCCTAAATCTGGCACCAAGTAGACTCTATCCTTGTAAAATATGACATCGTCAATGACCCTATGCTGGTCATCCTGTATCTTCCCATCCATCACCTCACAAGCGAACTTGTTCTTGGAATATTCCACTAACAAGTGGGATTTCCAATCTACTGAAATCTCCATCAAAGAACATGTCGCAAGTCTCCTCGATAGTGCATTGGCCACAATGTTCTTCTTCCCCTTGAAATACTCTATGTCAAAGTCGAATTCCTATACCTTCATCACCCATTTCTATTGGCGCTCACTGAGGTCCTTCTACTCAAGGAAATACTTCAAACTGTTGTGATCGGTCTTGACCACAAATTTACTGCCCACCAAATATTGTCTGAACTTGGTCAAGGCATACATGATTGCCAACATTTCCTTGTCATAAATGGAGTAAAACCTCTCAGTCCGGCTCTCGAATACAATGGGGTGTCATCCCCACATCAAAATTGCATTGATCCCTTCGTCGGATGCATCAAACTCTAGTACAAATGGCAAGGTAAAGTCTGGTAGTGCCAACACTGGACAAGTGCCCATGACTTCCTTCATGTGATCAAATGCTTCCTATGATTTATCGATCCATATGAAGGCCCCATGCTTGGTAACATCTGTCAACGATGCTCCAAGCTGAGAAAAACCCCAGATGAACCACCTATAATAGTTGCACATCCCGAAGAAGCTCCTCAATTCTATCACATTCTTGGGTGTTGGCCAATCCAGAATGGCCCTGATCTTCTCTTGGTGCACCTGTACCCCCTTTACACTGATGATGTGGCCTAATTAAAGCAACTCTGTCATACCAAACTCGCACTTGGACTCTTTGGCATATAATGACTGTGCCTCCATGATGCTCAATACCTCATCCAGGTGCCTCATATGCTCTTACCATGACCGTCTATAGATCAAGATGTTGTTGAAGAAAACCAAGACTGATTTCCTTAACTGATCCCTGAATATATGGTTCATGCAAGACTGGAATGTAGCGGGTGCTTGGCTAGTCTAGGAAACACTACTAATGTGTGTGTAGGATCAAAGGTTTACAACATATAAATAATCATACAAATAATAAACATGACAAAGGACTGCAAAGTTTGTATTATGATATCTCTGTGGATTACAAAATGGCCAAATGTGGTTGAATAAACTGACAATACTCGACTAGATCAATAGACAAAGGATCTTAGCTGAAATACAAATAAGCAATTGTGGCTGAATTAAATAACAACACTCGGCTAGATCAAAAGAAAAAAGGATCTTAGCCGGAATACAAATAAGCAACTAAAAGATAATACTCGGAATATGGGAGCACTACGGAATCAATGAAGAATGATGGAAGACCTGGATGATCTTCCCGGTGACTAGGGTGTGTCTTTCAACACTGAAATCAACCAACTAGTGTCTTCCTCCTGGAATACATTGAACTATCTCTCGTGAGATGCGCCTCTTCTCCTCAATGACAAGTCATAATATGCATAATGATTAATTAGGTCGCTGACCCTTCCTTTATAGCTTTCCAAAACCCTAAATCATGTTGAAACCCTAATTCACTGTTGACATCCAAAACCCAAAATCACTATTGAAACCCTAATTCACCGTTGACTTCTATTTTTAGCTCATAATGACTTAAAAGCACTTTTAACCCTTTTTAGCTCAATGTCACTTTCCGAATATAACACTTGTGACTGGAGTGACCTCTAATAACCCTGTTTACCCCTCTTTGGCCCTGACTATAGTATAACAGGGCGGTTTAGACCATTAAGCCTCCTCTCTCGAGCTCCTATTCGGAAAGGGACATTACAATTTTGTAGTTGTTTCAATGATGGAACATATGCACATCATGTGAAATTCAAAAATGTTTAGATGTAATTACTTTTCTTCTTTGATTTGGTTTCTTTGGATTTAGCTTTCACATGTAGAACTTATGCACATCATGTGAAATTCAAATATCCCTCTGGATTTGAACTTGTGACCTCTTAAGAGGAAACACATGTTCTTAACAATTAGGCCCACTCAAGTTTTATTTTAATTAGTAATGCAAGTAACTTGAACAATTTCTCCAAGTAAATAGATTATTATTTTTATTTTTATTATCACTATTATGTCATGAGAAACCTCATAATTGTGCCTCATCACAATAAAATTATAAAACCACTTCATTTTCTCATATTCAACATACTATGAAATATATAATGGATATTATCTAAATTCATTATGCCCCCAAGTTGAATAATATCAAAGACATCTTATCTTAACCATTATTTAGGAAAACAAGAAAAGACACATAAATATATATATATATATATTCATTTTTTATTTTTATTTTTTTCAAAAGACCACTCTTTTCATTTATTTTTCTTATAAACCTCTCATCAAATTTCATTGAATTAACTTTTATATATTTATTTCTAATTTCAATCCCTACGAATCTCCTCTTACAACTTTTTTCCTAAAACTACTCAATAATAAATATGGGTATAAAAATATTCAATCATAAACATGCTTAATTTGTTAGTTTTCTAACTCATGACTTTTAAAGTCACTTGTTAATATCCCACAAATTCCCATGCTATGTCACATGCTCACTAAATAGATTAATTACACTGGATAATTAATATATTTATATTAATTATTTAGCAGGACTTTAACCACCATAAATGCAAAGATGTGAAACTCCAATGATCAAAAGAGTAGGTAAACATTTAGGACAAAATTACCATTTTGAAAGAATAAATTTGTCAAAGTAAGATCTAATTTATAGAAGTTTATGGAACATATTTATATTATGTGAAACACAAATATCTGTATATGGGATTATTTTTCATCTTTGGTTTGGTTGCTTATTTAGCTTCAACATGTTGAACCTAGTGGTGGTTTGGGTAGTATAAGAATTTTTTTTTAAATCATTTTTTTAAATTTCAATCAATATTTCTTATTTTTTCTATATATTTTTTTAATGATGTTACATGTGTTTATTAGTGATAAAATTATGTAAATATATAAATTATAAAGGTATTTTTTTTATTAAGTAATTTTTTTTATTGTTTCATCCATTTAAAAAAAATGATATGTTGACTAATTAATTTAAAATATACATACTATTTATATTAAAAATTTACAAAATTAATTGTAAATAATTATAAATGGCTTTTTACAATTGTAAAAGTTTGTTATAATTAATTTAAAATATACATATAATTTATATTAAAAATTTACAAGATTAGTTGTGCATAATTATAAATGTCTTTTTACAATTATAAAAGTTTGTTATAAGAAATGATGTCATTTAAATACTAAATTATTTTTTTAAGTATATAGTAAAAAATGTAGCATATCACTATTGAAAAATTTGGATTCTCACATAACTATACAAAATTTCCATATACACAAAAATAAAATATTATTATACAAAACTTCAATACATTATATATAAAGAAATAATTAAAGATGATTTGAATTTTTATATTTCATTTTTATTCCTCTAAATTAATAGATTATTTTGTTTTCAGGTTTTCACTATCACTAACATTTAGTGATAAACCTCATAAATGTGCCTCATTAAGAAGTAAAGAGGAGTGAAAATCATAAAACCATTTCTGTTTTTCATATTTAACATATTATGATATCTACAATGGATAATATCTAATTTCATTCTAAAACCTAAATGTGTCTTATCCTTTTCATTTTAAAATTAGTTTAATATTGAAGAAAATTTGTTACATTCCCCTGTGTTGAAGGCCATAAAAAATATCTTATCTTAATAGTTTCATTATTTAAAATGATAAAAATAGACAAATAAATCAAGTATATATTCTAACACTTAATTTTTCCTAAAAATGTACATACATTATAGTGTATTACTCAATTTTTTTTTCAAAAACATCAATCTCTTTTTTTTTACTTTTCAAATAACTAACTTTTATATTTTTATTTTTACTTTCCATTCCCTATAAATCTCTTCCTATAACTTCTTTCCTAAAACTACTTAATAATAATCATGACTATAAAACTATTCAATAATAAATATGTATAACTTACCAACTTTCCAATACATAACTTTTAATGTTATGTTAATATATTTGAATAAAAACTCAATTTACATTGTATATTGTTTCTTATTAATAGATATATATAACTTACCAGCTTTCCAATACAAGACTTTTAATGTTATGTTAATATATTTAATTAAACACTCAATTTACATTATATATTGTTTCTTATTAATAGATATGTATAACTTACCAACTTTCCAATACATGACTTGTAATGTTGTGTTAATGTATTTGATTAAAAACTCAATTTTCATTGTATATCATTTCTTATTCTTTGATTTTAGTTTCTATTCTGCCTTTTAAAGTGATTTCTTCATTAAAATAATATTAAAAAATGAATTTATATATATAATATTAATATTAAATTTAATTAATAAAATAAAATAAAAATCATATGACTTAGTGTCTATGAAACATGTATGCAATTATATAATAACATATATTGAAACATGTATGCAGTTATATAATACAATTTTACATCCCATAAAATGTATTTCTAATTAATATAAAATGAAAATTGAGATAATGTGAATCTTAAAGAAAAAGTCAAGAAGATCAAACCTTACAGATCAAACATGGAAGCGATGCATTTATGTTAATAATAGAAATAAAATTAAAAATCAGTGTGAATCTTACATGGAAGCCATGAATCTATGTTAATAATGGAAATAAAATTAAAAATCACATAGTGTGAGTCTTAATAAATAGATTGAGTGAGAAATTAACATAAACCTGCAGCCCTTTGCCCATGGTCTCAAAAAGAGACACGGGAGTCGAGGAAATTGACTGTTCTATATTCCCAACAGAAAAAATAAACCAGCATTCCTTATATTATTACACTATGATAAATAACCTTCAAATCGATTCCATCAATATTCTGAGCGGACAAGTTGTTGGATATATTCCAGAGCCTTGTGGAAGTTGACAAAGCCCATAAACCAAACTTCACTCTGACCCACGCTCTGGATTTCTATGTATTTCTCTGAATGTTTTTCTACATTCTCATGTGAATTCACTGAYCTCAARTCTTGTCTCGATATAACTACCTGCACCAGAATCYAGCAACACAGCATCTAAGAATGAATATATATACCCACTAGATCGATTACTAGTGGCGAATGATAGAGAAGATACAGAGCTTAAATCCACATACCCGGTAGTAACTCCTGCCGAATCCTCCAGAGGGAGAAGTGAAAAGCACTGGACGTTCACTAGAGAAAGCAAATCTCCGAGTTGATATGAAGATTACACCCGCCACAGGATCAGTACTGGTACACAAATAACAAACATATGTCTTCAGCAGCTTCTCTTCMGGATCATCAATAGCGAAGATCTGCCTGAACAAATTTTCAACGCCTCCTTTCTTAACTATTTCGGTACCCAAACTCAACTTTCCYTTCACCGAATTGCACAGGCTCTTGCTAAGTTTCACTGCAAGCGAATGGCAAAGCAAAAATTCATCAGTCCTTGCAGCATTCGGTCAAACCCTAAAACATACCTTGCAGCATTAGGTCAAACCCTAAAACATACCCTAAAACTACTTAATAAATATAAAACTTACAGTGTTCTGCCAATTCCCCGGCCCTTTTGCCGAACTTATCACAAGCTACAATCAATTAGAAAAACATAAATCAAAACCATCAAAATAACATTTCTACATATATACAACACAGAGTTTCAGAGATGAAATAAATCCAAATCCAATCCTTACACATACCAGACGGGTTTATGGGAGATATGTGATCATCCAGACTAAAAGGGCGTGTCTGCCCACGAGGCTTTCCGGGGACTCCCACGGGAATAGGGCGTCCATGGCTCCTCCCGCTTCTTTCTATATGGCGTCCTTTGATTGTGATCATTTCTAGGGTTATCGCCTCTGCCTTTTTCATGAACATGAAAGCACTCCACTGTTCAAATATCTGCCTACAACTTATTGCAAGGATTCCAAGAACGAGTTGCAGGGATATCCCATGCAGACATCCGTTCAGCCATTATGCTATGAAAAACCTACCAACAAAATCTTCCATGGCAATCTGATATGATATTCTCCCGTCTGATATGTATAGCCATACTGGTCGCTCCCCTTTACGGTACTACAGAGTCTAGACGAAGTAATAGATATCCACTCTTTACGATTTGCATCAATGTCTCAGGGATTTAAGCACATACTTTCCATCCCTACCAGGAATTTCGAAGACCAAAATCCGCTTTGATTGATTTCTTTTGATAAAATTATAATGGAATGTTTGATGCACAAGCATTCGTTTGAAACGGTTTCAAACTGAAAGGATTCCGAGTGGCCATTGATGATGACCACAATTGTGACGTAAAGCTCATGAGCTGCCAGAAAATATCTGAATAAAGGAACGTGACAGTAATATATTCGTTCATTGTGATTTATGTTATTCCGTACTCAATGTAAGAGAAGGCGTATCATAAAATAGAGCCGAGAAGTTTTACATGGTTTTGGGCATTTTGCTATGCAGTTCCACGTAGCATAAACTTTATGCGATGGATTTGAATATGATGATGTTGGAAATAAAGGTCGTTTTAATGGTTTTGTTATGTTTTTCTTGTGTAAACATTTTTGTCAATTCTAAAATTGTTAAGTAAATTATGCATATATATATTCTATAATAAAAATATAGTATTTATATACATTACACAACTGTTTTTTTGTCAATTCTAAAATTGTTAAGTAAATTATGCATATATATATATATATTATATAATAAAAATATAGTATTTATATACATTATACAACTGTTTTTTTGTCAATTCTAAAATTGTTAAGTAAATTATGCATATATATATTCTATAGTAAAAATATAGTATTTATATACATTATACAAATGTTTTTATTTTGAAAATTCAATCCTAAAACCACTATTTTTTGGGTATTTTTTTTATTTTTATTTTTTCATAGATTTACAAAGCAATATATATAGATTTTTTTCAGCCTCTCATACCTTGATTCCTAAAATTAGATTAAGATGGACTCAAACCCTTTACTAATAAAGAAAATCATTAGCCAAAAAAACAAAAAACTATCGATAAAAAAAACTATTGGCTCAAAATCATCAACCAAAACCATGAGCCAAAAAACATTGACCCAAAATTAGCCCAGATATTACAAAGAATATAACACATATCCAACATTCTCCTACTTGTTTTCTTTATATATATGGGGGCATATTATATATGAATGTGCAACATTTTGCAAGGTGTCAAACTTCTCCAACAATACCTTCTTGCTTTCTACCTTGTCTCTCACAAAGTGGTGCTACACATCAATATGATTCGTTTTTGGAGTGTCTTTTCTTAGAAGATTGCAGGGTCAATGCAAGAAGTTCGTGGCCGAAAAAGTGGCAAGCGGGTTAGCAAGAAATTGCACTCACACTAACGTGTGCACGTTCCTAAACCTATAGGTTTGGAAGTGGTTGAATCTCCATGAGGCTTGCCACATAGATTTAGTGGCAGGAACGTGCACACATTCTTGAAACATATATAATATAATGGAACCCCAAGACAATGTAAACCACTCAGAAGAAAACCAAGAAGATCAAAATCCCAACCCACAACAACCACCCAATGTAAACACTCAAATTGATGAGGGGCTGGTTATATTAAGAACCCTTGAGGAACAATTAAGGGACACTAGAGAGACTAGCAATGTATCCTTGCCACTTCTTTGGACATCAATGTGAATTCCATTGCAAGTGCCCAAGGGAAATTGACCTCTATTTCTAATTATAGGGAAAAAATGTATGAGTACTATAGCACTGGTTTGGACAAAAACCAATTCAAAGAACTGAGCATTTCAAAACAAAAAATATTGTTTATTTTTAGGTTATCCTAGAAATGGACAAGAACTACCATTCACCAAGAAATGCATCTCCATTGGTTGGTGCATCCATCCCCAAATTAGTCCAAACTGGATGGATAAGTGGTATATGGTTTTTGATAAACCTCTCTGCAATAACAAGGAGATGCCCTTCTATTTTATGAGAAAATTATGGGCTGAGTTTATTTTGGGTAAGCATGTCAACTACTTTGACATTGGTGAATTTCAGGGCATGGGTCGAGGGTCCGCACATGACAGAGAGCATGCCAGGGATGACCCCGTGGTAGGTCCTCGTCCCCCTAGGCGAAGGCCTGACCCCCCTACCCAACATCCTCTTGTTGCAAAGAGCTTGCAATAAGTACAACTAGCCATTTACTCATTGACTTGTAGCTTAGTGCAACACAATATCTCTATTGCACTATCTCGACAAGAGGTTTCTGTCAGTGACATTGATAGAGGGGGTCAAGCTTCAACATTCACAAGAGAGTACAATGAGAAGAGGAAACATGTACATAACAACTGTCCATGTGAAACTCACAAATGCTCGAGTTGTGGGAAGACATTCTATGAGATTATAGCACTCATTGGACAACATAGCTTCATGGAGGAGGTTAGTATCTTAACCCTCTCTACGTTCTTCATCGTTATATATTTATTTTGTATTTTTTTTATTTATATCGGTATCTTAATGTATGTTGTTTTGCAGTTGTTACATCCGAGTAGTAGACCCTCTAGGTCGATGGATGCATCAATGCCTAGCCCCACCACTGATGCAACAATAGAGACAGCATGTTCATTGGGTGCACCCCACACACAAGTATGTATCACATTTGATAAATTCACCATAGTCATTTCTTTATTTTATGACATCCTCAAATTCTTAACGTTCTCATGTTTCTACATGATTTGGGACTAGGTGATGCCAAGGAATGTCCATCAAGGATGAAAAATTCACCTGCGTCACATGTATCATTGTAGAGTTAAATATTGTATAATTCTCAAATTGTTTGTCTTTATGTTTATGAATTTTACTATTTGGTACTAATAGTTCAATTTTATTAATATGTATGTAGGTTGTGGAAATATTTTCTAGCTATAGTACTATTTCACTCCCTAGGCACCTGGGCATTGCTTCTGGGTTACCTTTTTCCATGCCCAAGGAGTTGCAATCACTTGTATAACTTGTGAGGGTCCATCACAACCCACTCTCAACTATCAGTGATATTGCATGCATCCTCAGTGGATTCACATGCATGACACCCATCTGCACCACCATTTCCAGCGTCCCCATCGACCAAGACTTCCATAGTAGAGGTTGTCTTAGTGCAAGTTGTACAACCTAGTGCTCCATATTCAAGTGAATCTCCATCGAGGCCTGAGATATTCATGGTGAGATAATGCATTGATGATAATTTTTCATGTTTCATGAATTTTATTTTACGCATATTTGTTTAATTTTCTTGACTTGATCCTTGTAACTGATGCAGGGTGGCATCATGGAGAGATTGGGGGCATGGAGGAGGGTAACACCCTCACGAATGACAACATCATATGAGGTGAGTTGTCTTAGGTTAAATTACAAAGTATCATTTTGTATGTCTATTAATTCATTGAGGAAAAAAACTTATAACATTGTTTATTCTTTGTGTAGTCTCCAAAGCGTCGAAGCATGCCCAAGCCTAGAAAGATAGGTTCTTCCTCAAGAAAGAGAAGAAATATATATTTCTAGGATGCTTTTGAGGGTGGCGAGGGTCACAGTGGTAAATGATTGACCAACTACTCCCATTTTGTATCTAGGCCACTTTGTATATTGGAAACGAGTTGTCATTTTGTAAAAAATGTATAATTTAGACGATGTTGAATAATATATATGCGTGTGTGTGTGTGTGTGTGTAAATTTCATGGCAAGGTTTTTATGAATCTCATTATTTATGCATTTTATGTTGATGAATATATGAATTTCAAAGTGTTTGAATTCCAAAGTGTGAATTTTATGTGCATCAATCCCTTGTTTTTTTTCTAAAGTGAATATAAATACTTGCATTACACATTAAGGAATATCTTATGGTGGAAAAGATTGTTAAGTTCTAAATCCATAAGCAATTAATAGTTCTCAAGTAGCATTGCTTGCTAATCAACCATGTATCTCTACAACATCGATAGATCATTCCTTCTAAATTATTTGCATGAATGTTGTAGGTATCCATATTCTAACTCACAACCAACAATATGGACTACCTCTTGAATT
Organism: Picea engelmannii; assembly: GCA_009831015.1. Lineage (NCBI taxonomy): Eukaryota > Viridiplantae > Streptophyta > Pinopsida > Pinales > Pinaceae > Picea > Picea engelmannii. Next base: position 1,064,010 of record ML780363.1, on the reverse strand, counting down.
ATCTCCATCTAAATCCAATGACAATCCACACTCAAATAGTGGTCACTTGAAAATATTGTGACCTAAAAAATGGCATACTAAAATAATTTATTATAGAAATAAATTTTTTCATTTATCTTCTACATAATTGTAAATCACTTAACAATCTCAGCAATGTTATGTCAAATTAACCTCCATAACTAGTACTAGAATTACTCAATTACGAAGATGACATAAGCTAAAATTCAATTATGCAAGTACTTAACATTTGGACAACCCAAACACTTCATATATATTTAGAATATGAAGTACATGCACCTACCAATATCTTATCAGGGGTTGTTAGAAGTCAGGCTCTTCAAACCCTAGATATGGAAACCATAAGATAACATTAGCCAATAGCTCAGTCCATTAGAAATCATCAACAAGGTAGCATACAGAATGATAATTCCTTTTTGGACCCTATATTTGTATCCCACACTTGTACAAGATAAACTCTCTCCATCTTCTAGAAAACAAGCACATTAGGTAGCGCTAGGGTTTTCAAATGCCAAAAAACCCTAACTTCTTCTCTTACCAAAGCTACATGATAAAAATATTTATTTTCTCCTATAGGTATAAGTCCTAGTATTCCTAGTCTCCTTAGGATAAAACCTTGACCCTAGTCTTCCCTTGACATTCCTTTGAGAAGCCTAGTTGTTAGTTTTTTATTTGATTCAATCCATAATATGACCATTTTCTAGGGAACATGCATTATTCCCCTCTTTCTATGCATGACATATATAAAATTATTTGACTCATGTGTAACCCTTCATAAATGCCAAAAAGACTAGTCAATGACTCATTAATTCACTCATGTTTGTTTAGATTGTGTAGTGGGTATATGTAAATTTTGTTAAACCCATCAATTATTAATAACATTTATTCATTCTTCCATAATGTCCACTAAAATTATTGATTTTGATCAATAAAATGAGAGAGTTCACATGGAAACTAGATCTTAGAATGGGTATCATTTTCCACCTACAAATAAAGGTTTTGAGGTTACATTTCATGACATACCATAGAAAGTAATTCTATGCTACCAAAATTCCTCTAGGGAGACTTGAAATCATTATTATTTTCCCTTCACCATCTATGAGAGTTTATTGCACATTCCTACCCAATTTTTGGGTTAGAGCACACAAGGAGACAAAGGACGTTCCCAAACCCAATCCCACAAACCTATTGATGTCATGCCATTTCCATTCCATGCTTTTCCATGCCATGCCATTTCCATGCCTTTCAAAGCCATTCCATGGCATGCCATTTCCATTCCATTGCCATTTCCATGACATGCCTTTCATTTCTTTTCCGTTCCATGCCATGCCATGTCTTCCGTTTCCATGCCATGACTTGCCATGCCATTCCTTTCCTTTTTATGTCATGTCACTCATTGCCTTCCATTGCCATGCCATGCCATTCCTTTCAATGCCATTCCATGACATTTCCATGACTTTACATGCCATGCAATTTCCATGCCAATGCTATTCCATTCCAAGCCATGCCATTTCCATGTCTTGCCTTTCCTTTCCCTGTCATGCCATTCCATGTCATGCCTTTCCTTTGCATGCCTTGTCATGCCATGCCTTGAATTTCATTTCCATAGCATTCCTTTCCTTTCCATGCCATGCCATTCCTTGCCTTTCCATGCCTTGTCATGTCATGCCATGCCTTTCGTTGCATTGCATTTCCTTTCATTTCCATTCCATGTCATGCCTTGCATTTCCTTGGCTTTACATACCATGTCATGCCTTGAATTTCCTTTTGACTCCCTTCCATGCCATGCATTGCATTTCCTTGCCTTTCCATGCCATGCAATTCCTTTCCTTTCCATGCCATGTAATGCCATGCCTTGCATTACCTTTCATTGATATGTCATGCCATTCCTTGCAATGCCATGCCAATTCCATGCCTTTCCAAGCCATGCCATGCCATGCCTTTCCTTTCCTTGGTATGGTATGCCTTGCCTTGGTTTGGTATGGTATGGTATGGTATGGTATCCTTGGCATGGTATGGTATGGTATGGTATGGTATGCCTTTCCTTTACTTGCCTTTCCAATTCATGCTATGGTATGATATGGTATGGTATGTCTTTCCTTGCCTTGCCTTTCCATGGTATGTTATGGTATGGTATGCCTTCCCAAGCCATGGTAGGGTATGGTATGGTATGGTATGGTATACATTGCCTTTCCTTTCCATGGTATGGTATGTCTTTCCTTGCCTTTCCATGGTATGGTGTGGTATGGTATGATAGAGTATGCCTTGCCTTGCCTTGCCTTGCCTTTCCTTTCCTTTCCATGGTATGGTATGGTATGGTATGCCTTGCCTTGGTATGGTATGGTATCCTTGGCATGGTATGGTATGGCTTACCTTTCCATGCCATAGTATGGTATGGTATAGTATGGTAGGCCTTGCCTTCCCATGCCATGGTATGGTATGGTATGTATTTACTTTCCTTTGCATGGTATGGCATGGTATGGTATGTCTTGCAAGGAAAGGCAAGTGAAGGTAAGGTATGCAAGGTATGCAAGTGAAGACAAGGAAAGTGAAGGAAAGGCGTGTCATGCATTTCCTTGCCATGCCTTTCCTTTCCATTCCATGCCTTACCTTGCCTTTCCTTCACTTTCCATGCCTTTCCATTCCATTCCTTATCATTCCATGCCATTCCATGCATTGCCTTACCTTCAATTTCCATGCCATATCTTCCCATTCCTTGCCTTTCCATGCCATGCCATGCCATTCCATGCCTTGCATTACCTTCACTTTCCATGCCATGCCTTTTCATTCTATGCCATTCCTTGCCTTGTCATTCCATGCCATGTCTTGTCTTTCCATGTGATGCCTTACCATGCCTTTCTGTGCCATTGTTATGCCTTGACAAACCATTCTATGCCATGCCATGCCTTGCATTTTCATGTCTTACCTTCCCTTGCCTTTCCTTTGAATTCCTTTCCTTGCCTTGCCATGGTATGGTATGCCTTGAATTGCCTTGCCATGGTATGGTATGGTATGGTATGCCTTTCCTTGCCTTGCCAAGCCATGGTATGGTATGGTATGGTATGGTATGCCTCTCCTCACCTTTCCTTGTCTCTCCTTGTCATGGTATGGTATGTGTTAGCATTGAGAGTCACCCTCGTATTACAAGAGGATAAGCCCAATACCAATCAAAATGTTGGTGGAGGTACGCTTATGAGTGGAGGTCAAATGGACAAAGTTCAGTACACAAATGTTTTAACACAGAAACTAGACAAGCAATGCATAAGGAAATGAGGTCCTCATTAACTTCAGTCAGCGGTTAAGGCTAAAGGTGAGCAGAAGGAAGACTTAGTGACAAAGGTGTACAAGTCTACCATGAGAATCTAACCTTCAAGCAGCTTGGTGAAGAAAAACTCAGGCACAAGAGAACTCTTGAGATCAAGTTTAAGGTACTGAAATATATCACAACAGTATTATAATCAAACCTCCATTACAATACAACTACAACACCTCGTATAGATCATCCATGCACGAGTGTTTCAACACAACAGTAAACAAGATGATGAAATAAGTTGACTTCTATTAATGACAAACTCTCAGGTCTCATACATAACCAGAGAATAGCTATTGTATCAAAATATTACAAAATAGGGAGCTCTACTCAACCATTCGATGACCATAACCAAATATTGAACTGATTTATTTATACTCAGATCAGTGGATAACCGCTAGGAGAGTTGTTGGCCCTTGACCAAGTTTTGAGGAACACTTGATCATATTTGACCATTTTTGGACATCGACACCCTGTCAAAGATGGAGCGCCAGGCGAAGCAAAGATCACGGGATCTCAGCCCACTTTTAGGGCCCTTTTAGGGTTTTGGGTTAATGCAATGGGAAAGGGATGTTGGCCCATGGGTTTACCCATGTTTAGGCCTATGTTGTAAAGTATAAATAAGTATCTAGGCAATGTAAGAAGAGAAGATGGCTTAGTGCTAGTAATTAGATCTGTGTGATCGAATGTAAATTCTTTGTGCATGATTGTAAGAGGCTTGCAGAGCTGAGTGAGAGTGTTGTAAGTGTTGAGTGCATGGATTGTAAGAAGGCTCTGTGTTAGATCTACTTGGGGAAGGAGGATATGGTGAGGTGTGCACAGATCTCTTGTCCTATGCAGAGTACAAGTTGACCTCTGTGCTGTAATCAGATTGAGCAAAGCTAATAAAGAAGAAGAAGACTTTGTGGACGTATCCCTAGGGTGGGGGTGAACCACATAAACCTGTGTGTCATGCTTTGTGTTTTTTCTTACTTGTGTTTTCATTATCTTGCTAAGTGCTATGCGATGATTAGATAGGATTTCTTATTCTTTGTGATTCACTAGATGTATATGAATAGTATATCTGATGTGTATGAGGATGCTTAGTGCTAATCTACAGGATCTAATATGTTTTGTTGTTTCTAAGCACTGAAATATATTATATATGAGAAAGTGCTGCAACATTTTGTCTTATCTGTGAAGTACAATAAGAGTGAATAGTGATGAATGAACGGTGTTGATGTAGGAGCATTGCAACTACCCAAAGTAAGCATGGAGGCAGCGCATGTGTTTTCTTTTTAACACATGACATATTACTTGAAAACGTTTGAAATTGAAGCACCAAACTTTCAATGATTTATTTATGAGAGAGCACCTTTTGTATATTGTATCATACCTCGAGCCATACGCTCTTGTCTGAAATAGATAAGAGGCATTTAATCTAGTTAATGCAGGTAGATAGAATTTATTTCTAGACTAGATAGTTTTAGATGGAAGGAGGGAAAACAGATATAGACACCCTCATTGTATCATTGTAACATTGGAGAGAGAGAGAGAGAGAGAGAGAAAAGCATTCAGAAGAGGAGGGAAAGAAGAGAATTGTATGAAGAACACCCATGTATAGGCAGTTTGAATTAATAGAATGAGCTTTGATTCGGACCCTGGGTTGTGTTATTTCTCTGTGTATTTTTGATGTGCTCATTTATGTTGCTTTCTGGTTATGCATTTGCTTTGAATATGTTGTGCATGTGATTTCAGGGTTTAAACTGAAGTCTGAGAGGAGAGGAATGAGTTTCAATTGTTTCTCTATCTGAGCCAGGAGATTCCTGCAAAGAGTGCAGTCGAATTCATCCGCAAGGAGTGCGTCGATGAGGCCCAAGAGTTGAACTTTTGTTCTCATTCGCTCCGAAGTAGATTTGGTTTGTTGAAGCCATGCAAAGAGTGCGCAAGTAGAAGAAGAAGTCTCAGTTGAAAACCTGAGCAAAGGAAGCCAAGGACTGTTGTTGTAGGAGTTGCACAGAGTCTAAGAAGGCTGAACACTTGAAGTGTTTACAGGGTTGACGCGAGGAGTGCGTGCAAGTTCCCTCTGAAAGAACCAGAGTGGAAAATCTTGGGAGGTTTAGCAACTTCGTAACATTGTTAAGAAAGTGCACAGGAGTGTGTGCCAAGAACGATTCAAGCAAAGAGTTGTAGGCGCAAGTGTCAGAAGACAAGTTCTGAGAAGAACACTTAGTTGTTCTCAAGGAATCCTCAAGGAGGAGAAATCGACGGTCAGGATTCACCGAGGGAACTAACGAAATCCTATCAGTCGTCAGATCTCGGGGAGTTGCGCAGGGTTTAAGCCCCAACGAGTAGAGGAGGAGCCATCGGGATATTGGCGACATCGGGGTTTCATAAGGTAAGAGAATCGAGACCTTGAAAGTCTCAAAATCCCGAGAAAGGATCTCAGTCGTTGATCTCGGTAGGACACGTGTCAAGGAACCAAGGAGAGTCAGGGTTCAGTCCATCAGGATATTGGGGTTTTCGAGGACGTAGAAGTCTCGCACCAAGGAATCGTGATCCGTGATTTCCCGACGAATGCTTGGGACTATTCATCGGCGGGGACATGTGGCGGAAGATCCTTGCGAGTTGGCGTTTGGAGGCATCGGGGTTTCCAGCAATGAAAAACACTTGCATCAAGGAATCATGATCGGCAATTTCTCGACGTGGTTACAGCCATTGATTGGAGGGACACGTGGCGAGAGATCCTGAGGAGTCGGGGTTCGGCAATTCAAGATTTCCGGAGTCAAGCGCATTATGTATGTTGAAATCACGATCCGTGATTTCCCGACAGGGTTAAAGATGCCTAGTGGAGGACAGGTGTCGGAGGGTTAAGTCTCGCCCTGAGGTGACGACAGGTGGCGTCCCATATCGGAGTTCAGTATTTGGAAAGGTCCATGACACAGTGCATCAGGAATCGCGATTTCCTGAAACACGATTTCCTGATCGCCAATAAAGTGTGGGCCATAAGCGCCAGGGTATAAGACAGGTGGTAGGAGGTCAGACCTTGCAGCGGGTCAATGCCAGGTGGTGTCGGGGATCGTAGAATCATGAATTCCGAGAGCGTGAGTTCTATGCATTTCAAAACCACGAAGTCTGAAACTCCGACGGGGAGCAGGTCGTGGTCTCGTGGAATGACAGGTCCTATGCGGAATGGGATAACCTGAAGGAGCTTGGGAGAGAGAGACAGGTGTTATCATGAATCGGGGTTCGGAGATTAGTGGTGCCTATGAAACACAACATCACATATGTCGGTTTCCCAATAGGGAAATCCCCGAAAGGAACGAAGAAGCATTGACATTGAGACCCATCGGGTTTCGGGGTTTGTGTAGCCCGAGGAACGTGTCCATGAGTTTCACGATAACACGAAACTCGATTTCCTGATAAGAAAAATGGAAAACCACAGGGAGAGAGTTTTGTGGGTATTGAAGGAGTTACGACAAGGGATTTAGGGAGAAACTTAGCTCTTCGAGGCCGTGGAGAAGAAGATCCTGGTGGGAGTGGATGTGCCCTGGGTGGCACGTTTTGCATCAAGTGGTATCAGAGATCGAAAATCTCTTTGTTTTCTGTAGCAGAGAAGAAAGGAAAATTCACCATGCCGCCAAGGAGAAGAGATAGACAATCACCTGACCCAGAGGGGGAAAGGGAATCATCCAGAGAAAGAGGTAGGCCAGGGTAGAATCTGGAAGTAGAAAGACAACTACAAGAATTACGCTCTATGATTGTGGATATGGGAATAAAGCAAAGGCGTAAAGTTGATGCAAGAGATACCAGTGAATCCGAGGATGAAGGTGACGCTGGACAGGGAGCAGGAGAAATCCTAGCGGAAGATGCAACAAATGAGAGATTAATGAAATTCATCGCCCGGATGAGTTCAAAGACAAAAATGGACATTTCGACTTATGAAGGAAATCTGGATGCAGAAGAGCTGTTGGATTGGATTAGAGCTCTTGACACCTACTTTGATTATGAGGATATCGAAGAGGATAAAAAGGTTAGACATGCTACCACCAAATTGAAGGGACACATAGCATTATGGTGGGACGAGCTTCAAGAAGATAGACGCTGCAAAGGTAAGCAAAAGATTAAGAGTTGGGATCGAATGGTTGCGAAGATGAAAGCAAAGTTCATCCAAAGGGATTATCAAATCACATTGTTCAGGAGGATGCAGAACCTAAGACAGAAATTGATGACGGTGAAGGAGCATACTGAGGAATTTTACAAGATCAATATTAGAGTGGGTCATCGGGAGAGCGATGATGAAAAAGTAGCTAGGTATATGAATGGCTTAAGATACGATATCCAGGATGAGATGAGTATGGAAACCATCTGAATGGTTGAGGATGCGTATCAAATGGAATTAAAGGTAGAAGAGAAACTAAGTCGTAAGCCAGCACAGCAAGGGTGAGGCAGGAGCCAGCCCAGAGGCAAGGCAATTGCCCAAGAGAAATATCAGAAGCCCAAGGAGGAATGGAAGAAACCTCCCAGTAAAGTTGAAAGAGGTGGAACCTCACAGGGAAGACATCAATATGTTGAACAGAGGGGATAGCATAATGAACAGCGAGGAGATTATGTTGACGCCAATACTTTTCCTCGTACTAGAGGTAGAGGAAGAGGCAAAGGTGGAGTCATCACGTGCTTCATATGTGCAAATAATGGACATAAGGAAGTTGATTGTCCAGATAGGAGGAAGGATGGAGGAGAAGCTCACATCGCCCAAGCACAGAGGCGATATGCTGAGGAAGAAGACGCAGAAGACGGAAGGTCGTTGATGATGCGTAAGGTTCTCTTAACACCTGAGAAGGAGGTGGAGGACACAGTTCAAAGAAATAGGCTTTTTAGAACCACATGCAATACCAAAGACAGGAAATGCCAGGTTATTGTGGATAGCAGAAGCACAGACAATCTCGTTTCGACCGAGATGGTGGAAAAGCTGGAATTGGAAACCACTGATCACCCGAGGCCATACAAAGTTTCATGGCTGTAGAAGGGACATCAGGTAAATGTCACTAAACAGTGCTTAGTTGACATCAAGATAGGAAGATACAATGATAGGATTTTATGCGATGTTATTCCTATGGATGTATGTCATGTATTGCTGGGCAGACCATGGCAATATGACATAAACGTAGTTCATGATGGGAATATGAATACGTACACTTTGGAGAAGAATGGAAGAGCACATACGCTGAATCCAATTAAGGATAAAGAAGTAAAACCAGAGCCGAGAAATACTATACTTCTCATGAGTGGGAAGGAACTTCTAGCAGAAGTAAAGAAGAAGGAAGATCCACAATTCTTTGTGGTCAAGAAATCGAAAGTTGTTTTGACCAGCACAAGCGTGGATGATCTGCCAAAGGAAATTCAGGAACTGCTGGAAGAGTTCGCTGATATAGTGGTAGACGAATTACCTCATTCATTGCCACCGATGAGGGTCATAAGCCATCATATAGACCTCATACCAAGAGCAAGTTTACCGAACAAAGCCGCGTACAGGTTGACGCTGCAGGAGAACGAAGAAGTTAAAAGGCAGGTGCAGGAATTATTGGACAAAGGACTAATCAGGGAAAGTCTTAGTCTGTGTGCCGTTCCAACGGTACTAAGTCCAAAAAAAGATGGAGGATGGAGAATGTGCATTGATTCCAGATCCATTAACAAGATAACCATCAGGTACAAGTTTCCATTGCCACGGATGGATGACTTGATGGACTGTTTAAGTGGAGCCAAATTTTTTTCAAAGGTAGATTTGAAAAGCGGATACCATCAGATTTGCATGAGGGAAGGTGATGAATGGAAGACAGCCTTCAAAACCAACGAAGGGTTGTATGAGTGGCTAGTCATGCCATTTGGTTTGACGAATGCACCAAGTACATTCATGAGGCTAATGAATGAAGCGCTAAAAGAGTTTATTGGTAAGTTTGTCATTGTTTATTTGGATGACATCTTGATTTTCAGCAAGTTAAAGGAAGATCATTTGAATCATTTAGCTGCAGTAATGAGGAAACTACAGCAAGAGAAATTGTTAATCAACATGAGGAAGTCTTCATTTTTTAAGAGAGAACTCATTTACTTGGGGTTTGTCATATCGGAAAATGAATTAAGGATGGATCCAAGTAAAGTGGAGGTAATTAGAAATTGGCCATCACCGAGGAATGTTTTTGAGGTGAGAAGTTTCCATGGATTGGCTAGATTCTACCAGAAATTCATCAGGAATTTCAGTGGAATTAGCGCAGCAATGATGGATACTGTCAAGAAAAGACATAAATCTTTTCATTGGACTAAAGAGGTATAGAAATGCTTCAATCTGTTGAAACGGAAGATCACTGAACATCCGGTTTTGGTATTGCCGGATTTTGCAAAAAAATTCCAAGTGAAATATGATGCAAGTGGCTTTGCCATAGGAGCGGTCTTAAGCCAGGAGGACAGACCAATCGCATATTTCAGCGAGAAGCTGGATGAGGCCAAGGTGAAGTATTCAATGTATGATAAATAATTTTATGCTATCATACAGGCGTTGAAGAAGTGGAGGCATTATTTGATGCCAAAAGAATTTGTTCTGTATAGTGATAATCATGCATTACAGCTTGTGACTCAGCAGGAGAAGCTGAATCAGAAACATGCAAAATGGGTAGAGTATATGCAGAATTTTACATTTGTCATTAAACACATTTCAGGGACTGCTAACAAAGTGGCTGATGCTTTGAGCAGAAAATGTTTGTTGCTGCAGGAGTTTCGAGTCAAGACCTTGGGTTTTGAAAACCTTAAGGACATGTATGCAGGTGATGCAGATTTTGTAGAGGCATAAGAGGTAGCTGAGAATCCAGTTCTCAGAGACAGAAGCCCGTGGATGGACTACATGATCCAGAATGGACTGTTATTCAAAGGCAATCAGTTATGCATTCCACATTGCTCCATGAGGGAGAATCTGCTACAAGAAAAGCATAGTGGCGGATTAGCAGGACATTTTGGCCACGATAAGACATTTGTAAAACTGAGTGAAGCCTATTTCTATCCGAAGATGTGAACAGATGTCAAGAAGTTTGTTGACAGGTGCAGAATTTGTCAGCATTCAAAGGGCCGAAAGAAGAATGCAGGATTCTATCAATCCTTACCCATACCAGAGAGGCCGTGGGATGAAATCAGCATGGATTTCATATTGGGATTGTTGAGGACGCAAAGAGGACATGATTCGATCTTTGTGGTGGTCGACAGGTTCTAAAAAATGGCACATTTTATTCCATGCCATAAGACCAGTGATGTGACTCATATCGCAAATTTGTTTTTCAAGGAGATTGTTAGACTTCATGGTTTACCCAGAAGCATTGTATTGGACAGGGATACAAAGTTCATTGGACATTTCTGGAGGACACTCTGGAAGAATATGGGAACTAACTTAATGTTCAGTTCAACCTATCATCCCTATATGGATGGGAAAACAGAGGTGGTAAATAGAAGTCTGGGAGATTTACTCAGAAGCCTGGTGACAGAGCACCACAACAGTTGGGATAATGTGTTGCCATAGGCGGAGTTTGCGTACAATGATTCTGTGAACAGAAGCACAGGTAAAAGTTCGTTTGAAATCGTATATGGTAGGCAGCCAAGAGGAGTATATGAGCTGAGGGATTCAGAACAAATGATGACAAAGAGTGCAAGCACTGAAGAATTCGCAGAGGCGGTGGAAGAACTTCACAGCAGGGTGAAGCAGCGATTGCTGGAGTCAAATCAGGAATATAAGTGCAGAGTGGATCAACATAGGAGACAACTTCAATTCAAAGTTGGTGATATAGTTCTGGCACATCTGAGGAAGGAAAGGTTCCCAAGAGGAACATACAACAAGATGAAAATGAAGAAAATTGGGCCATGCAGAGTCCTAAAGAAATTGGGAGAAAATGCTTATGAGATTGAATTGTCGGATGAGATCGGAATATCTCCGACATTCAATGTCTTAGACTTATACCCATATAAGACTGAAGAAGAAGGAACTGGAAATGATGAGCAACCAGAGATCCAGTGGCAGAAGCAAATGACGATTGCAGAAAGGCCACAGATGGAGCGTATACTTGACAAGAGAGTCAACAAAAGGACCAGACGGAAGCAATACTTCGAGATGAAGTGGAAAAATCATCCGGTGGAAGATGCCAGCTAGGAGACAAAAGCAGTTATCCAAAAGCATGGAAAGACCGTACAGGAGCTCATGGACAGGATCCCATGAAATTTTTCAAGCCGAGGAGTATGATGCAGGAGCATCGCAACTACCCAAAGTAAGCGTGGAGGCAGCGCATGTGTTTTTTTTTTAACACATGACATATTACCTAAAAACGTTTGAAATTGAAGCACCAAACTTTCAATGATTTATTTATGAGAGAGCACCTTTTGTATATTGTATCATACCTTGAGCCATACGCTCTTGTCTGAAATAGATAGGAGGCATTTAATCTAGTTAATGCAGGTAGATAGAATTTATTTCTAGACTAGACAGTTTTAGATGGAAGGAGGGAAAATGGATATAGACACCCTCATTGTATCATTGTAACATTGGAGAGAGAGAGAGAGAGAGAAAATCATTTAGAAGAGGAGGGCAAGCAAAGAATTTTATGAAGAACACCCATGTACAGGCAGTTTGAATTAATAGAATGAGCTTTGATTCAGACACTGGGTTGTGTTGTTTCTCTGTGTATTTTTTATGTGCTCATTTATGTTGCTTTCTGGTTATGCATTTGCTTTGAATATGTTGTGCATGTGATTTCAGGGTTTAAATTGAAGTCTGAGAGGAGAGGAATGAGTTTTAATTGTTTCTCTATCTGAGCCAGGAGATTCCTGCAAAGAGTGCAGTCGAATTCATCCGCAAGGAGTGCGTCGATGAGGCCCAGGAGTTGAACTTTTGTTCTCATTCGCTCCGAAGTAGATTTGGTTTGTTGAATCCGTGCAAAGAGTGTGCAGGTAGAGGAAGAAGTCTCAGTTGAAAACCTGAGCAAAGGAAGCCAAGGACTGCTACTGTAGGAGTTGCGCAGAGTCGAAGAAGGCTGAACACTTGAAGTGTTTACAGGGTTGACGCGAGGAGTGCGTGCAAGTTCCCTCTAAAAGAACCAGAGTGGAAAATATCGGGAGGTTTAGAAACTTCGTAACATCGTTAAGGAAGTGCATAGGAGTGTGTGTCAGGAACGATTCAAGAAAAGAGTTGCAGGCGCAAGTGTCAGAAGACAAGTTCTGAGAAGAACACTTAGTCGTTCTCAAGGAATCCTCAAGGAGGAGAAATCGACGGTCAGGATTCACCGAGGGAACTAATGAAATCTCGTCACCCATCAGATATCGGGGAGTTGCACAGGGTTTAAGCCCCATTGAGTAAAGGAGGAGTCATCAGGATATTAGCGACATCAGGGTTTTATAAGGTAAGAGAATCGAGACCTTGAAAGTCTCGAAATCCCGAGAAAGGATCTCAGCCGTTGATCTCGGCAAGACACGTGTCAAAGAGCCAGGGAGCATCGGGGTTCAGTCCATCAGGATATCAGGGTTTTTGAGGATGTAGAAATATCACACCAAGGAATCGCGATCCATGATTTCCTGATGAATGCTTGGGACCGTTCATCAACGGGGACACGTGGAGGAAGATCCTGGTGAGTCGACATTTGGAGGCATCGGGGTTTCCAGGAATGAAAAACACTTGCATCAAGGAATCGTGATTGGTGATTTCTCGACGTAGTTAGAGCTGTTGATCAGAGGGACACGTGGCGAGAGATCCCGAGGAGTTAGGGTTCGACAATTTGGGATTTTCGGAGTCAAGCACATTGTGTATGTTGAAATCACGATCCACAATTTCCCAACAGGGTTAAAGACGCCTAGTGGAGGACAGGTGTAGGAGGGTTAAGTATCTCCCTGAGGTGATGACAGGTGGCGTCCCATATCAGAGTTTAGGATTTGGAAAGGTCCATGACACAGTGCATCAAGAATCACGATTTCCAAAAACACGATTTCCTGATCGCCAATAGAGTGTGGGCCATAAGCACCAGGGTATAAGACAGGTGGCAGGAGATCAGACCTTGCAACGGGTCAATGCCAGGTGGCATCGGGGATCGAAGAATCGGGAATTCCGAGAGCATGAGTTCTACACATTTCAAAACCGTGAAGTCTGAAACTCCGATGGGGAGCAGGTCGTGGTCTCGTGAAACGACAGGTCCTATGCGAAATGGGCTAACCTGAAGGAGCTTGGGAGAGAGAGACAGGTGTTATCGCGAATCGGGGTTCGGAGATTCATGGTGCCTGTGAAATGCAACATCCCATATGCCAATTTCCCGATAGGGAAATCCCCGACGGGAATGAAGAAGCATCGGCATTGAGACCCATCAGGTTTTGGGGTTTGTGTATCCTGAGGAACGTGTCCACGAGTTTCGCGATAACGCGAAACTCGATTTCCCGATAAGACAAAGGGAAAACCACAGGGAGAGAGTTCTGTGGGTATTGAAGGAGTTCCAACAAGGGATTTAGGGAGAAACTTAGCTCTTTGGGGCTGTGGAGAAGAAGATCCTGGTGGGAGTGGATGTGCCCTGGGTGGCGCGTTTTGCATCAGGTGCTAAGTGCTCTGTAAAGGATATAATCACAGATTTGTGTCCCAGCTAAGGTTGCAGACACCTGAGTCTTGCAACCACCCCTACCTCTACCTCGGCTGAGACTTCATATTCTTTACATGTGTTACCGAAAGGGCCAGTAGTGAGGGCTTTGTTGGTGCACTCTTAAGCGTTGAACCCTGGGTCTACCCCTGTGCCAACAAATGGTTCCATTGATCCGGATTATTTTCGGCACGAAATGAAAGCGGAGATATAACACATAAATATTCAGAGATATTGCAAGAGAGACAACAATATAACAGAGATATAGAAGAAATATAACAAGAGTCACAGATATACAGTAATACATGATTTCTATTAATGAAATAAATGTACAGAGACTATAAAATACAGAGTGAAAGACTCTCTAGAATGGTGGTATCTTATCTCTGAGAAGAGATGTGAAGGCTACTCGCATCCGTGAGAAGATGATTACAATGAGGCTCTGAAGGTCCTTTTACAATAAATAGGAATGCCAAAAGTCCTAGACATCCAAAAACCTAACCCTAGGAGATGAAGCGCCAAAAGTCATGTGGGCCCCGTTTGGGTAAGTGAGTACATCAACTTCTGAGGGTCGTAACTTTTGAATACGATCTCCGTTTTAGGTGTGTGATAGATCGTTGGAAAGGTATTGTTGAGGAGACTCATTTTTGGGGCTCAATCATGCCTTCAACTATCATTGAGAACCTTGATCTTGAAAAACCTTCATTTGGACCCTGAAAATGGCCTCGAAAGTTAAAACCTGCTAAAAATAGTAAATTGCCAAAATGGCCAGAAAACTATTTTGATCCATTTGGAAAAGGTGGGTGGCCACCGATATCCACCTGGATCAATATTCCCTCCTTAGGAAGCAATGGTCTCCATTGCATTGAGTTCTAATGGGAGAGGGAAAAGCATTTGCTGAATCTGCATCTTGGTGAGCTGCTTGTCTTGCTGGAGAAGTCGTGCTGCTTAGTTTGTGGAAATCTGTCACGAACCTGTGGCTGGAAGGTTTGGACCTTTTTAACTAGTCTGGCTATTAGAGATGACTGTGTTAAGAAGGAATCTTCATGCTTTGCTGCAAACTTGTCGACCTGCTTCTGTTGGATAGAAGGTGCTTGGGCCAAAGCTGTGGTGGCTGCAGTATCCTTCTGTTCACCCTTTGAACAGATTGTGGAGAAGATGAATTTTGTAGTATGAGATACTACCTTGCATCACTGTTTAGGTGGGGTAGTAGTTGGAACTACCTATGGTATCCTGTAGAGATGACCCCCCAGAGTAATAATGACACTACAGGGTCGAGACTCATAGATAGCATGGTGTTTCCACATATATGGTTGGCCCAAGAGAATATCACAGACATCCAGTGGGGCAGCATCACATAAAACCTCATCCTTGAAGGGTTGGATGTTGTATGACAATCGACACTGCTGGCTGACATGGAGATCTCGTCCTTGGCGAAGCCACCCAATGTTGTATGGTTGCGGGTGTGGTGTTGTCGACAATCCCAACTGTTTGACGACCTCTACTGAGATGAGGTTCTTCTGGATTCTGCTATCAACAATAAAATGCACCGGTGTCCCCTTCACCCACATCTGTGAATGAAAAAGGCACTCCCCCTCTTTTGGATCTGTTGGTTCTTCTGGTTGAATTTTTGCGGTCGTGACAATAGCAGTGGGGTCTACGTCGATGATCTGTCTTTTACCAGTATTTTCAAAATCAGATTTTGAATTAGGGTTCGGCTCCTTGTCTTTGATCTCGGCCACCAATGACTGTTTTGAGCGACATTCGTCGGTGTTGTGCCAGGGGATTTTCTGGAAATCGTACTATTTTCCGGTTTCCTTCTTTGTCTTCCCACGACCCTTCTTTTCCTGTGGCTTGGACTGGTTTTCGGGAGACTGTTTGTTAGGGTTGTCTTTTTCATACTTTGGTTGTTGTGGATTTGCAGACTTGAACTCCCATTTGTTCTGGTGCTTAAATTTCTGCTCGATTTTAACAACATATCGATAGGCAACACCAAGTGATGAGATGTCGATAAAATCCATTTTAGTTTGGATGTATCTGTGTAGAGCCCCATGGTATTTCAGAACCAAATGTCATTCAGATTCTTTGATACCCAGCTTGGTACGCAAGGTATGGAAGCTATTGGTGAACTCCAGAACTGATTGGCCCTTCTCTTGTCGTAGTGTGGTCCATCTCATGTACTGGTCCTCATAGTTGTCAACAGGGTAGTACTGTTCCTTTACCGCATCCACAAAAAATTCCCAAGTGGGCTCGGCCCCATATATTCCAGAATCCTCTATGGAACTCTGCTCCCAGTAAGT
>ML780363.1:1028053-1047710 GCA_009831015.1 Picea engelmannii | reverse complement strand
ATTATGAACAGAGAAATAACCTTCTAGCAGATTTAACCATTTATCTAGGGCATCTGCATCTATTTGACCTTCAAATACGGGAATATCAAAATTAACCTGTACCTTGAAAGGTGAGGTGCCTCCAAAGTGACCACTTGATGAAGATGCACCTGATGCTATCGGCAGGCGTTGAAGGATGTGGGAAAAATTATCCATCATTTCATCCCTCTGTCGCGTGAGAGCTTGCTCAAGCAACAGACTGATAGGATCGTCTGCTCCATCAATTTTCTTTTCTTCTACCATTGAGGGTTTCTTGGGTGTGCGAGGGAGATTTTCTTCAAGAGATACAAGCTCCAGACCCAACTTGCTATATTCGAACCTCTTCGGGGACATGCACTGAAAAAAAACCCGATCAAGAGCAGCCTATTCTGATACCACTGATCCGGATTATTTTCGGCACGAAATGAAAGCGGAGATATAACACATAAATATTTAGAGATATTGCAAGAGAGACAACAATGTAACATATATATAGCGGAAATATAACAAGAGTCACAGATATACAATAATACACGATTTCTATTAATGAAATAAATGTACAGAGATTGTAAAATACAGAGTGAAAGACTCGCTAGAATGGTGGTAGCTTATCTCTGAGAAGAGATGTGATGGCTACTCGCATCCATGAGAAGATGATTACAATGAGGCTCTGAAGGCCCTTTTACAATAAATAGGAATGCCAAAATTCCTAGACATCCAAAAACCTAACCCTAGGAGATGAAGCACCAAAAGTCATGTGGGCCCTGTTTGGGTAAGTGAGTACATCAACTTCCCGGGGTCGTAACGTTTGCATACAATCTCCGTTTTAGGCGTGTGATAGCTTGTTGGAAAGGTATTGTCGAGGAGATTTATTTTGGGGGATAAATTATGCCTTCAGATATCATTGAGAACCTGGATCTTGAAAAACCTTCATTTGGACCCTCAAAATGGCCCCGGAAGTTAAAACCTGCTAAAAATAGTAAATTGCCAAAATGGCCAGAAAACTGTTTTGAGCCATTTGGAAAAGGTGGGTGGCCACTGATATCCACCTGGATCAGCCATTGTCGAGACCTGAAACTATGATTGTTGGGAACTGAGGAAGAAGAAACTGTGTGCAAAAGAAAGCTCCGTGTATAGATCTATTTCCCTAGTGCGTAGATCTTTACTCAACCTGTAAATCTTTGTTCCAGGAATAAGATCGGATCTGAAGAAAAGAAGCAATATCTGAATTCTCTGTGATCTAAGAAAAGTAAAAGTGGAAATTTCTGAAAGAAAGAAGTCAGATCAATAGAAAAGAAGCGAGATCTAAATGCTATGTGCTCTAATAAAGGTAAGAATAGTCAAAAGTTTTTAGATCTAAAAGCTTTGTGCTCTGTAGAAGTAAGATAAGTGAAATTTTTTGTTTCTAAAGCATGGATCTAGGTATGCTTGATAGATTCTATCCTAGCTTCAAAACTAGGGAATTAATAGATGAAAGAAAGCTTGATATGAATAGATTTGATAAGTATAATGATAGATATGTTATACCTATGCATAGAAATAATGTCTGGACTAATAAGTGGATGCAGGATCCTAGAAAGCATTTTTTGCAGGCTAGCTACCATGATCCTGGTGCGCAGTACAGAAGAAGTTGGGGAACATTTAAATTAAAGAGAGGGTTAACCCTCTGTTACAGTTGCAGAAGATTGGGACATCTTGTTAAGGCATGCCCTAGTGGAAGACCTAGTTGTCTCTATTGAAAAGCTTTGGACCATGAAGTGTTGGATTTCCCTAGAATGATTGCTAAGCTTGAAAGAATGAATCTGAATGAAGAAAACCCTAAGGCATATCAAGAAATAGTAGAAACTCAGAAGGAATTAGAAAATATATTGGTACAGATGAAAGACACCTTGAATGATCACCGACATGTTAGTCTATCAGAGATCTTTAAAGAAAAGGAGAAAGTCGAAGAAAGAATAGGGGACTTTGACATTAACTGTATTATTGATGAAGAAACACAAGTGAAAATTATGCCAGAAAGAACTTGGGAAGCTATAGGAAAGCCTGCCATGATCCCTTCCCTAGGAGGGACACGTTTATTCAGAGGAAAGATAGTAAACCTATGTGGAAGGCTCGCTCAAATACCTATGACTGTCAATGGAACTTCGATAGAGGAAGACTTTGAGATTATTAAATATGTTGAAGACAACGCTCCATTTACCATGCTCATAGGAAAACCTCGAATTGATAGACAGCAAGCCAGACGAAAAGAGGAAGAAGAAGTTTTGGAACAGAAGAAGCAAGAGTTAAAAGACTTTATGACCAAAAGGATCACGCACTTGATTGAAGAACACAAGAAGCAATAGTTAAAAGAATTTATGACAAAAAGGATCACGCACTTGATTGAAGAACAAAAGAGAATATCGTAGATATTTAATACTAGCAACTACGATGTCGAGGCTAAGAGAACACTAGAGGATCCACAAAAGATTGAGTTACCTATTTTTGATACAGAAGAAGTATTATCCAGGAACCCTGGAAAAGACTTTCAACAACACGAAGTAACTAAGACCACAGAATATAAGAAACAAAATGGTAAAAGAATTACTGAGACGAAGCTCACTGGGAAGAAGGCTAGAAAGTTAAGAAATAAAACGGCTAATACTGTAAGGTTACAATATGTTCTAGAGGATACTTTGTAGATAGAAAAATTGCAGAATTGGAACTTCATCGAGATATCAGAACAATGACATAGAGTACTTCACCATGATGAAGCAATATAGGCGTTGGGGCCAATATATCCGTTTGACTTCCACTTTGAACGGGAAGAAAAGAAACAAAGGGACATCATCCAATCGTTGAAACACACCATAATGGGTCGAACAAGAGTTAATGAAGGACCATAACCTTTGCCAGCAAACCATTACTAAGTTTCCCTACTTATTCCATCGCACCATGCATCAAGAATACTTTCTTCTAAGTGATAATTTTAGCATGAAACCTGAGATTAACTCACCCTGAGATCATTGCCTTGTTCCCATACTATTCACTGTAGTCTCTAAATTCCTTTCACACCCGAGCTAGCTGACCCAAGCTTGTATGTAGGACGAGCTCAACGTTGCTAAGAAAATCATTGAAGAAGTTCTAATTGACTTAATGACTGAGAGATTCATGTCAGAGAGAAGAATGTCTACAGGTGTACAGGCATCGTCCTCGGGAACATTGCCAGCTTCCCCCTCCACTGCTCGAGCAGGACCATCCCGACTACCTTCAGAAAGATGATTTAAGCTCGCAAATGACTTTGCCACTGTGAACATAATCCCAAGTATCTTGCCTAAGTATATCCCACTGCTAAGTGGCACAGTGAATTAAGACACTGTACCCAGAGACATCGACTATGGCGTGATCACTGCATACCCCCCGAAAGGGGTGCGCGTAGTTCATGCTGACTAGGATAAGCTCACAGTGCTGAAATTTAGTGATTTTAACCTTGGAGATCACAAGGTTTATAGTATGCTAGCCCCACACAAGTACTTAACTATCACAAAATGGAGGAACCCAAACATTGTCCCTCAGCGATGGACCCATAACCTCGTGCAGTCAACCCTCCTCAATGTAATGAAGATTCCTCATTTCGGGAGGCATCGGGAAGTGAATGAATGCATCAGATTGTTGATGTCCTGTTACCATGGAGCATACTTATGGTTGGACCACTGCATCACTGTGGATCCAATTATGATCAATCAGATCACAAGGCTAAGCATGCAGGGCCCTGAACCGCACAAGTTTTACCCTAGAAAGACCCCAAATCACGCTCTCGCCCAGCGAATAAAAGACACATATGGTGATCTATAAAAGGGCATGCGAGGTTACAAGGTAGCCTCCATTGAGAATGCAACAGTGCACCTCGGTTATTAGCTGATCGTAGGGAAGTTAACCTGCAAAAATAGACCCACACAAGTGACCATATTTGTAGTTGACTTCGAAGGGAAGTGCACGGAGGGACTACAAATGAACTGGGCAAAGTACCTTGTAAATCAACTAGATCTTGATTGCATACAAGCGCAAGACCAAGGGTATGAGTTCCACTTTAGTTGGTTTCTCATACTCATCACTTTCATCGCTTGGGAGCTACCAGAAGGTGCCACTTTTTTGGATATTGAACCCTTCGAACCACTAGCCGTGAAGTTCTATATGTTGTGGTACTCCAGCGACATGAACATGAAGTGGAAATCCAATGTCGTCTTCCACACTTATTACAATAAATTGAAGAATGCAATCCAGTCTACACCATGCCTCACACCAAACAAACTTCATAGGTTTAGATCTTTGATCAAATTTAGCATACACTACCACTTCACCTATATCACAGCACACGTTAATGAGCATAAACAACAACTCCAGACATACTATAAGTTGACAGAAGAAGACTTGGAGCAGATTATCAAGGAATGGTCGGTGGACCTCCTTGTTGTAGCAGACCTCACAAAGATGTCCAACGTGCATAGCCCTGAATCTATGTCAAATATACCTGGACCATGCAATACTAAGAAGGATGTGGAAGTTTAAGATATCCATAGCACATTCACGAAGACTACTTCGATCTCACCTGCGAAGGGAGGTGATGGTGAAGAACTAGGTGGAACAAAAGTTGAGCAAAACCAAGGTGAGGTTACTTAGCCTGGAGAGGAGGAGGATCCCTCCAAGAAAAGGAAGATTACCCCACTAAATCCCTCATCCCGAAAGAAAGATAAGGCCACCCGGACTATGTTTAAGACTACCCTCACATAGGATGAATTTGACTTCTTGATCGTTGCACTGAATGATGCCTCACTAGAGATCACAGAAAAGAAAGAAGTGAAGCAGGAGGAGGTATTCAGCCGGATCAAGGGTGAACTTCAAGAAGTGCAGTAGGAACTCCAGTCCAACAGAGTAGTTTCTGTGGTGCCCTTGACAATTGAAACAATAGGTACAACTGATGAGCCCACCCAATTACGCCAGATTGCCGAGAAAGTTGAAGCTCGCCTTTGACGAGCTCAAGAAGACACAGTGCAAGCCACCTAGGCTTTGGAATAAGTACAGAGCACACATAGAGTACAATAGAGGAAGGTAGAATAGGAAAAGCTTTCCATAGAAGTGAAGTGGGAGGAGGAAAAAGCACAGTTATAGCAAAGCAAGGACTAGTTGCTAGCAGAGAAACTTGAAGTATAGGAAAGAGTTCACAGAGCACTCCGCTCTGTGATGGTCATTGAAGTGAAAATTGAAGAATGTTTCCCACAACAGGTGGCACAACTTGAAGAAGTAATCCAACAACTTCAGCAGCACATCACATATCTAAAACTTTGTACCATGCCTGAGACTCCACAATAAATAAGAGACCTAAGGGAGGCAACTTCCCGCAATGCAATTGATAGATTAAAAACCTTGGATTTGGAATGTAAGCAGTTGAGTGCTAGAAGTGCCCAGACCATGAGAACCTCACAGTGAACTCGGAATTGTATACATTAGAAGCATATATCTAAGAAGCAAAGCAACATGAAGATATGGTACAAGCGCAACTTAATGCCTAGATCCCAGTTGAAAGAATGAAGCAACTTCCAGAACAACACACTGCCCAACAACATGTACACATGTTGCAAAGTAAAGTGATGGAAGTATCTCAACGAATTCAACCACTCCAAGAGAAAGCATGCCACCTATTTACTGACATTGAGAGACAAGCATCCGAGCTTGAACAGGTTGTCATCATCGCAAAACGACGCATGGAAGGACCAATAAACGATGCAGTGATCCAAGAGTTCACTGAGCAAGAGATTGTCGCACTACAACAGGTTGAAGTAGCTTAGGCTAAGCTCGAGACATTTGAGGTGGATTTGATCAGACCAGAGTGACTCGGGATGAGTCACAGGTGAGTGTTGGGGGCTTGTGGTCCCTTGACCAAGTTTTGAGGAACACTTGGTCATATTTAACCGATTTTGGACATCGACACCCTGTCAAACATGGAGCATCAGGCGAAGAAGAGATCACAGGATCTCAGACCATTTTTGGGGACCTTTTAGGTTTTTGGGTTAATGTAATGGGAAAGGGATGTTATCCCATGGGTTTACCCATGTTTAGGCCTGTGTTTTAAAGTACAAATAAGTAGCTAGGCAATGTAAGAAGAGAAGATGTCTTAGTGCTAGTAATTAGATCTGTGTGATCAAATGTAAATGCTCTGTGCATGATTGTAAGAGGCTTGCAGAGATGAGTGCAAGTGTTGTAAGTGTTGATTGTACGGATTGTAAGAAGGCTCTGTGCTAGATCTACTCAGGGAAGGAGGATATGGTGAGGTGCGCGTAGATCTCCTATCCTATGCGGAGTACAAGTTGAGCTCTGTGCTATAATCAGATTGACCAAAGATAATAAACAAGAAGAAGACTTTGTAGACGTAGCCCCAGGGTGGGGGTGAACCACGTAAACCTGTGTGTCGTGCTTTGTGTTGTTGGTTCCTTGTGTTTTCATTATCTTGCTAAGTGCTATGTCGTGATTAGATAGATTTGTTTATGCTTTGTGATTCACTAGATGCATATGAATTCTGATGTGTATGAGGATGCTTAGTGCTGATCTATAGGATCTAATATGTTTTGTTGTTGCTAAGCACTGAAATATATTATATCTGAGCAAGTACTGTGACATTTTGTCTTATCTTCAAAGTAAAATAAGGATGAATAGTGATGAATGAATGGTGCTAAGTGCTCTATAAAGGATATAGTCACATATTTGTGTCCCGACTAAGTTTGCAGACACCTGAGTCTTGCAACCACCACCGCCTCTACCTTGGGTGAGACTTCATTTTCTTCACAGGTGTTGCCAAAAGGGTCGATAGTTAGGGCTTTGTTGGTGCACTCTTGAGCATTGAACCCTAAGTATTCCCCTGTGCCAACAAGATTCATATGGTCGTCCCATCCAAATCCTTTTGTCTATGAATCCTTCTATCAGATTGTGCGTGTTTCCTCCTATCGAACACAAGCTCAGATCAATATGGGCCTGCAAGAAGAAACCGTCCATCGTGGTACCTCTGGATGACAGTTATGTCTCCTCTTCCATAGCTTCCATTCTTCCTATTTATGGACTGAGCTGAGGTTTCATCTACCTTTCCTTGTTCATTAACTGAATCCTCCTCGGGATCAGAGCACACCTGGATGACTAGCAGGATACAACATGTTGTTGTTGGATATGACATTATACGTGCATGTGATTTCTGGGCTATCGAAAGAGGTTTGGACCCACGCTTCTTTCAAGCCCAAAATGAACCATCTTCTTCCACGTAACCTCCCCACAATACTGCAGTTTGGATTTTGGCCCGCCTGTGGATTTTAACACATGTGCAGCTTGTGATGTCGAAATGATTGGTGGCCATTGATTTGATAATGATATGTGATATGGGCACATAGACTATTTTAGCGCCCCT
The DNA here is from genome assembly GCA_009831015.1 of Picea engelmannii. NCBI lineage: Eukaryota > Viridiplantae > Streptophyta > Pinopsida > Pinales > Pinaceae > Picea > Picea engelmannii. Next base: position 1,040,263 of record ML780363.1, on the reverse strand, counting down.
GCCAAAGATTTATCTTCCTGCCAACTATGGAATCCTTCCAAACACATTTATAAATGGCACTAAATCGAAATGCACAGGGGATATCCGCCATGGAAAACTGCACCCGCCTGTTCTCTTGTGCTCATGGCTGTCCCCTGTGACCCTAAACAATTTCATGTGATAACATTGTCTCCACAAGGGATGGAATTCTCCTTGTGAGCTACCAAGAACAAGCAATTTCAGTGCCTTAGATTTTGGGTCATGGGGTCAATTATTCAAACATAAATCAAAAGAGAAAGTGGTATTTACAATGGATGAAAATCCAATCATGGATTAAGAAAATCATTTTTCAGAAAGTGCCCATTGATAGGGCCACCAAACACTTCAGAATCCTCCAAGCTATGCAATTTATAGATGTTATTTGAAAATACCTTAGAAATCTTGAAAGGACCAATCCATAAGGATTCAAATTTTCCGTGTTTTCCTTTGTCTTGCTTGGGTGCATCCCACTTGAGCACTAGATCACCCAGCTAAAAATATTCCTTGCTTACCTTCTTGTCAAAGGCTCATTTTATCTTCTGTTGATGGTCCCAAGATTTATCAAGTAGCTTCTCCCTATCCTATTGTACTTCTACCAACTGTTGTATCCTCCTAACCATATCATCAGGTTCTCCTTGGTAGTCTCAGAGGAATTTTTCCACAAGAAAGGAAAGATGAGTAGGAAAGATAGCCTCAATCCCATACAAAAGATGAAAAGGGGAAACACCAAGTGACCTCTTTGTTGTAACTCTGTCATCACATAATGTAAATTTCAGATTGAGTCCGATGCATTCTTGTTTTCTTCTAAACATTTGTTGATGATCTTTATGAGACTCTTGTTAGAGAACTCTACAAACCATTTCCTTGGGGGTATTAAGGAGTAGAATGGACTAATGTAATATCATACTATTCATAGAACTTGATCAATGGTTCAACTTTGAAGGAGGCAACATTGTCTATAACAATCCTGCTTGGACAACCAAATCTGGACATGATATCCTCAAGAAAGATAATAATTACCTTGTGGGAGGAACTTCTTGTAGGAATAGATGCTATCCACTTGGTGAAATAATCAATGGTAGTCAAAATATACCTTTGTTGATCACTTGAGTATGGGTGGATTTCTCCAATGAATTCAAGACCCCATTGTTGAAAAGGTCCAAAAACCACCACAGGTTTCAAAGGAAAAGATTTTAGCTATTCCTTTCCAGAAAAATTTTGGCATTTGACACAAGCTCTAATATTTGCACAAACATCAATAAAAAGGCTAGGCCAGAAATACCCAGCTATGATGATCTTATAAGCTATGGTTCTCCAAATATGATGCCCCCCACATAAGTTATCATGAAAATTAGTTATGTCCCTTTGGGCCTCCTGTGGATCTAGACATCTCAACAAAACTCCAAGAGGATCTTTCCAATACAAAATCAATGAGACAATATTTAATTTCTTTGAGTTTCAAAGCTCTCACCTTGTTCTTGTCCAAGCCATCAGGAGGCCACAACTTCTGTAGAAAATGTATGATGTATTTATACCAAGTGCATTCTGCCAAGCTGGGGATGACATGAGAGATTTTATCAATAATCTCAGCTTGTTGATTTTCTGAGTTTATGTTCATGAAATTAACCCCCAAGTCTTTGTAATTTGATTCATCCAGCAAACTGGCTAAACCTTGGCCTTTCACCAATTTAGTGATCTTTACTTCAAGGTAAAATTCCATAATTTTAGCAATCCATTTGCTTCTCTTCCCATCTATGTCAAGTTGGATCAATATCTCTTTTACTACGGCTGAAGGGACATATGCAATAATATTTGAATGTAGAACATATATGCTAAAAGCCTTGAGGGATTTGACCAAAGAATATTCTTTCTTATCCATGATATTATATCTCATTTTTGCATCCCTCAATGCTTTGTTGAAAAAGGAAATACACTGCTCTAACCCCTCTATATTTTTCTATAGCAAAACAACAACCAATGTGTCAAATGAGGAAAAGGAAAATAAAAGAAATTCCTTAGAATAGTCAAGGATGATGAGCACATGTGCTTCATTCAAAGCCCTTTTGATTTGATAAAAAGAATCTGAAGCCTCAGAAATCCATTTCACCTCATTTCCTTCCCTAATCATGGTTGTAATGTACTTCACTAATTCAACAAAGTTAGAGATGAACCTTCTCAGAAAATTGATTTTACCCAAGAAAGATTGAACCTCTTTCTTAGATCTAGGAAAAGATAAGGTCCAGATGGCCTCTACTCTACTTGGATCAATTCTTACCCCTTATTCTAACACAATGTGCCCCAATAATTTACCTTCCTTCACGGAAAACAAAGATTTCTTAGGATTGAGAGAGAGACCAAACCTTCTGCACTTCAAGAAGATATTCTTCAAATGATGACAATGCTCTTTGTCAGAATTTGAGAGCACTATAATTTCATCCAGATATATGAATACAAATTTGTCTTTCTCCCCAATAAAGTAAATTTCCATGGCTCACTGGAAGGTTGATCCCGTGTTCATCAATCCAAATGGCATTTTGGCATACATGAATGTGCCCCAAGGAGTAGTGAAGGTTCTCTTCTCTCTATATTCAAGCGGGACAGAGATCTGATTGTATCCAGAGAATCCATAAATCATAGACATCTTATATGAACCAGTCACTCTCTACAAAATGTGCTCCATCTTTGGCAAGGGGTGGTTATATTTTTTGGAGCTCCTGTTCAAATTTCTGAAATTGATGCACATCCTGATTTCCCTATTTTTCTTCCTCACATGCACCAAGTTAGCCACCCATTCTGAATATCTCAAAGGAATGATGATTTGGGCATCCAACAACTTTTTCACTTCTTTTTCCATTATAGGAAGCAACATGGGATTTATTTGTCTGAGTTTTTGTCTAAAAGGCTTGGTCTCCTCTTTCAAAGGGATCTTATGATCAATGATGTTTGTGTCATATGTTCTTAAATCTTCATATTTCCAGGAAAACACATCCACAAACTCCTTTAAAAGATTAACAAATTCGGCCGTTTGTTCCTTTGACAAACTACTAGACAATTTGACATACTTTGGATCCTCCTCTGTACCTAAATTCCATTCAGTCACATCACCATTTTTAGTGGAAACTTTAATCTTTACAACCACATCATTTATGTCAAACAATGTCTCCAAGGGAACAAGTCTTTTTGGAATATGGTTACTGGGCAACTGAAAAATATGATGATCAACAATTTTATTCAGAAAAATATCAGCATGAGGGATTTCTTCAGTATCCTGATCTTGATCAATATGTGAAGTAGAAAATTCATCCACAGTTTCAAGAAATATTTTTATCTCAAGATCATCCTCAAAAACCTTCCAATGTTTGACATTGCTAGGACTAGAGGGTATATACTTTAATTCCACATCATACTTGAGTTTGGGGGGCAAAGGAACCCTAAACTTACTTGCTAAAACAACCAAGGAATTTTCCATAGTGTTCTCCTCTCTTGGAACAAATGAGATATTAAAATCCAAGAAGAAACTATCAACAAGATCCTAGACTTCATTTATGTAAGTCCTCAACCTAGGGTGCTTAACTTGATATATATTTTTGACTTGATGAACAATCAACTTAGCATCTCCAAACATTGTTAGCTCTTCAATCTTCATATCTTTAGTAGCCCTCAAACCAAAAACAAGAGCCTCATATTCTTCCACACTATTTGTTGTTTCAAATTCTAGTGTGTAAGACAGAGATATGGTCTCTTGGGTAGGGGAAATAAGACTAACCCAGCACCAACACTCTCCCTAGAAGAGGATCCATCAAAAACATATTCCAAATAGAGGTATTGGGAGGAGGATCATCAAAAGGGGTAATAGGTTTCTTTATGGTTTCAATAGGTTTTTGAGGAGCATCAGTGAGCTATAACATACTGGTTCCTAAATCAATATCAACTGCAAAAATGGGGTGGTTGGTAGGATTTTCTTCATCACTGATAATTTAAGCAAGTTGTGCTTCCCTATAAAGCCTTCTATGTTCTCCCCAAAATATAGGAATGGTGGCATATGAAAGATCCATTTGCAAAGTTGCCCCTAGCCTTTTGATCCAAGATCTAGACAAGAGCATCCCAAAATTAGGGAGGACATCAACCACCACAATATCCATGACCACACTTTTCATTGGAAATTGGAACAAGGAAACAACCAGGTATTTGATAACCCCAAGACACTTCACCTTCCTAGAATAAAATGAGTATAGGTCATGTTTGGTTTTTTTAACCTCCAACCCAAGCTCATCCATGACAGTCTTAGGCATGAGATTATGAGAAGCCCCTCAATCCATCAAACAGTTGTGCAACACTTTATCATGAATGTTTAATGATGTACAGAAAGGAGGGGAAGATTCATCCCTATCCTCTACCAAAGGTCCTAGTATGACAACTAGTTTTTCATCTTAGAGGTTGACTGAATCTGTGGGATAAGATGAAGTTTCAGGTTGCAGCATTTTGGAAAGGTACCTTTTGAAATACTCATTCTTAACTAGCTCCAAAAAAGGTATAGGTATACTAATCTTTTGAATGTCATTCTTAAATCTAAAAGAGAAGGGAGGCTTCAAAATCTCCTTAACTTCTGGGGTAGGGCTCTTAACCACTTCCTGGGGGTTTTGTGCCTCTTTTTCTTTGCTGCTAGCTTCCACATCCTTAACGCGCTTCTCTTTTCTAGTAGGCTGGTTAGAAATGTTAGGCTTTCCCTCTTTCTTCTTGGACCTTAGGTTTTATCTATTTGGATTGCCACTGGTCCTTTCCCCTTTTCTCAACTCATTTATTTGGCTATCTATGAGAGACTCTTCATATGAAAATTTGGTTAAATGAGGAGATGGAGAGGTGTCACCAATACAATGGATTTCAGGATCAACATCTTCTTCCTCTCCTTCTTCATCAGTAACCAAGTTATTTTGGAGAGGGGCTTGGATTTTTTTATCATCCCTATCCCTATTTATTTGATATCTTTGGATGATCTAAGGGGCATTATTGGGTATTCTAAAATTACCCCTATTATCATCATTTTGGGTGTTCCTATAGCTCTTCTTTCCTTCAAGTTTCATTTTCTCCATTTCTAGAGAAAGTGATTTTACTAATTTTGTCAATTCATCCACTTGAGAGTAGGCAGTAAAGGAATCATAGGTTGAAGCTTCAACCCTACCTTTTCTTTTGTCTCTATAATATTTACTCCTAAGTTTGTCAACTACCAATATATGAGAGTCTATTTCAAGGGCTGCATCTTACATATGAGCTAAAGAGGTAGCTCTTCTTTCTCTCAATAGGAGGAAAAACTTAGGGTCAAAAGAAATAGCATAAGTAATCTTGGAAGAGTTTTATGTAGGATTTATTTCAGTGGGAATCTTATTGTACATCTTGTTAAACCTCTTTGAGAAGTATGAAACAGATTGCCCCTCTTTTCTCTTGAGTGACCCAAACTCTGTAATATAACAAAGAAAATCTTTTTTATCCCCCTAATGCCTCAAGAATGAATCAGACAGAGCTTCAATCCCAGCAATAGATCCAGGAGTCAAACCCCTAAATGATTTCCTAGCCTCACCATAAAGGCTCTATACAAAAACTCTCACCCACACATCTTCATTTTCAATGTTAAGATTATCTACATAACTATAAAAAGTTGAAAGGTGTTCTTCTACAGTTATGTCTTCCTCCCCTATGAACTTGGGCATGTACTTAAGGTAGTCTCCAATTGGGAGAGTATTCATAGGCTCAGTGTTATAGCAAGAATTGCCTCACCCTATGCAAATTTTCACAAAAGGCCTATTTCCATTTCCCTATGTAGACTTATCATCCCTGTTTGTAAATCCCAGAGCTAAAAATACATATTTTTCCACATGTATGCATCTTGCCTACTATATAGTATGCGTATACGCGGGCTGCACCACTACAGCCCGCTTACATCAAGATTTGTGCCAAAAAATGAAAATTAATGTTGGGTTTCCATGTCATGACAAGAGATCTATGATCCTTGGCCTTCCATATATTGGAAATGTTCTGAATCAGCCCTTGAGTTCCATTTGAAGGCTATAAATGGGCCAATTCTGAGCTATTGAAAAAGAGGATAAATAATTCAACTTTGAGAGAAAAGTTTCTTTGGAGAAATGATTTACTTCATATTGAGTCTAGATCCCTTTGGCCTTTAAGTCTAAACACAATGTTCAGTCCCCAAGCTCTTCCCTTATTGATTGAGAACCTCATTGTTTCTCTTTTATGAGCTTACCTTTGGTGGAGGATTTAAGTGGTGGAGGCCCAGCTGGAAGGACCTTAGTTTCTCGGTTCCGAACCGTGCAAACATGGAAGTCTATAACATTTTCACTTCTATTGATCATATATTAATATAAATACTCTTTTCCCATCCAATTGATATCTTGTAAATATTTGAATTATTATTCCATTGGCATATTTGTCATGTTTATTAATGGATTATTCTACTGAATGTGCTAACATCATTTATTATCACCATATGTTTGTTTTGCTTGGTTTTTGAGGACTAGTTGCAGGTATATTGCTTTGGGTCAAGTGCTCAACGATGGACTTCATCGAACGCCCGGACGATGTAGCCCTTTTATCTTGTCTTGCTAGCATATTTGTTTACATAGCATACTTGAGAATAGAGTTGATTTTTGTAGTCATTTCTGTCTGTTGTGGTATACCCTAGCCATAGAGAGATTTTCCTCATAATAGAATTGGCGACCATACTAGGGATTGAATCTTCTTTCTTAGGGTTTGGAGTACTTTTCTCCTTATATTTCTCTCATTCCTATTGCATTTCTTTTCGTACCATTGCTTAACAACATTTTTTCACTCTGGGTCTAAGTTTTCATCCTTCTCCCTTGCCTAGCCTTGTTCTTTTGAAACATATATGCAGTTTTTGGCTTGACAATCGCATATATTTGTGGGTTGTCCCTCTGGAAGCTGCATACATACGCTCTATTTCCTTGAACAATCACATACATCAGCCTTCTTTGCTTATTTCCTAGGTATGGTGGTTGTTGGGTGAGATTTGATGTTTGTTTATTCTTCTTAGGTCTTTGTATTGCTTGTTAAGTGCTTGTGGGATGACATGAAACTTGTCTAGGGTTGAATTTTCGGGCGTATTCTTTCTCATCACCTTTTCATTTTGATGGTCCCTGTACATTGGGCTGGGTGTTATGCTCCTTGGTATTCTTCTTGAGCTATCTCTTTATATACACAGTAGAGTTTTATATATCAAGTTGTTGTTCAGTCTATGCATTTTCATTTTTATTATATTGAAATAACAAAAGTATTAGGCATTTTGCATTCCTTGGAATTTTGATCTTTAGAGTCTTTTGTCATTAACTTAGTGCATGTAAATAAAGATTACATTTTTACTTTAGAATTGTAGTGTTGAAATAAAAAATTGCATTTTTTTTTAGAAGCATATCATTCATTGAAAATTGAAGTTAGGGATTTGCATTATATTCATATTTACTTTTCTTGCTGAGTCATAACATCATGAGTTTCACTAACATAAATTTTTGAGTAATCACGACCACTAAAATTAACTCTATAATTTAAAATTGATTAGTCACAATTTTATTTTCTAGGGTGCAGAAACTAGCTTAGGATTTAGTGCCTTGGAATAAGATTTTGTGAGTAAAATTCTCCAAGGAAATTAAATCAACATATGCGTCTGACAGAGGGAGTGGAGAAATCCATTATATAATTGGTAATATTAGGAGGTTCTGCTCACATCGGAGTTAATCATGAGGTCGTGTGAGGTTGGTTGAAAGGATATCCCCCCGATACCTTCTTAGCGTCAGAAATATTTCTGGGGATCTATTTGTATCTGGGGATGTTGCTAGTGCCTTTACCTCTGTGAAAGGTGGTACTTTCAAGGTTTCAGGCTTTGTTATCATGCCCATATGGTGGACCTGATTTACGACTACTCTCCTGTGCATTGGTTATACAATGGTTTATTAGTTTCTTGACTTAGGTTCCACATAGGTTACTTGCAGGGGTTATTCTGCAGGTACCCTGGGTCAGATAAGGGTTGGAAAACACACAACCTTTATGAAGGATTACCTCTCTGGGGGGATTCAATTGACTGGTTGTTAAGCCCACAAGGGCCCTTATAATGGATTATGTTACCTTTGATCTTTAGTAGGGATTCTCAGGCACCTCTTGGGAAAGACATACCTTCTTTAGGGAGGGAGGCCACTTTCAGCCACTTTACCCCATTTCTATGCATTTTTGGTCGTTTGATTTTTGGTGTACTCTTTGATTACTAGTTGGCCCTAGGAGTTTATACTAGGTTTTAATTATCATGAATAGTGGAGTTCCTTTGGCTCCCTCATTTACCGCTACCCACCCCATGATGTTCACTCATTTCATGGGGTAAAATCCTTTCTCTTTTCATAATGGTACGTAGAAATATGATGCTCAGTCCATGCCTTGGGTCTCTAGTCATTTTCCCATTGATATTCCTTCAACCTTTCCATCCTCTCCCTGGCCCACTTATACGAATACTAGCATTGGATCTGAGGGCACCATGGCCCCGCTGCCTACATCTTCATTTGATATGAGTTATGTCCCTCAACCAGCTGTCACAATGGGAGGTTAGAACCTTCCCTCTTACGGATCCATTCCTAGCCATGATCTGTCAGGAGCAAGTGATCAAATGGGTGCTTACTCTTCTCATTACATCCCATCCGTGTATCCTTCATCCACCATGCTTGTTCCTTAAAACACTTTTCCCATGATGGATCCTCATACATCCCTAGACCTTTATGTTAATATTATGGTAGCTGCGGGAGGTATTTACCTCCACATGTAAACCTGACGAGAATATAAGACTTTGGAAAGAAAGAGAAAACCCTAATGAGTTGGCTAATAACCCTAGAAATATTGTCGGCTCAAGAAGATAATTTATATTAGGTTATTAGCCTCCAAGAGAAGAAGTCGGCCAGAAATAATAATAATACACTAAATAGACATGTACTCGGAAGGAGAAGTCAGCCCCAACAAATCTGGTAGAACCACTATAAAAACAGGGCACCAGTTCTCATTTGACACATCTCAGAATTGCAGAGCAGCAACTGGTGCACACTGCAGTTCCCAGTTTGGTGCGCACGTGTGGAGGAGAGCTGCAGGTGTAGCTGCTACAACAACCAGTTTTTAGTGTTGGCTTGGACTATTACTTGGCTAGGGTTTGGACTATCTGATCAGCTATTTTTGGTGCACTATCCTTGGAGGAAGATGTGCTACACCTTGTTTGGATATCTAGCCTAGGATTTGTTTCTGGAGTAATTCTCAATCAAGGTTAAGGTGCTCGGAGGGTGGCTTCGGCCTATGGTTGGGTGACAAGGGTATTGTCAATGGTAAAACGAGCACACAATATTCTATATTCTAATAGGTTATGGGCCCACACCTCCTTCATTTAGTCTAAACACTGGAAGGAAATATAGCCGCTAGGATATTGAGCTCATTGAGGAACTACCGCTAGGGCTACTAGCAGAAGCAGTTTCCAAGACACTACCGCTAGGGTTACTAGTAGGAGTAGTTGCAGAAACCCTAAACCTCTTGTTGAGGCCCCTTAATTGAATGGATTGACCTAATCTCTGAATAGATCGGTGTGCTCTAGCTTAGCGCATTCCCTGATACTCTCAACAAGCCAAGACGTGAAGATTGAGTTTGTGGTCAAATCTAGGGTTTGACCAAGTCAAAGCAGCCATGACTTATTCTATGAAGTCAAAGAACAAGTTAGATGGAGCCTCTAACTTCAGAGTGTGGAAGACAAGGATTAACCTCATCCTTGCCAAGAATAAAGTGTTGGATATCATGAAACTAAAGTTTGAAGAAGGAAAAGAAAAGGAACCGCAAAACGTTGTAGCTATGGAGAAGTTCAAAGATGTTGACATCAATTCCATGAGTATCATAATGGATTCTATAAAAGACCGCTTGATACCCTACATCTCCCATCTTGACTCATCAAATAAGATGTATGATGCCCTAACAAATATCTTCTCAATCAGAAACATTGGACAAGTTATGTGTTTGAAGAATGAGATCCTTGACATGAAGATGAATAATGACGACAACATAACATCATATTTTTTGAGGATCTCTTAGTTAAGAGATCAACTACAAGCTATTGGAGACCATTTCGGAAAAGGAATTGGTGAACATAGTACTCAATGGTCTTCCCAAGATGTGGGATGCATTTGCTGCAAGCATGAACACAAGGAAGGAGTATCCGACATTTGAAGAACTTTGGACTTGCTGTGCTCAAGAAGAATCAAGGATCAATGCAAAAGAGAAACCCCAAAAGAAGTATGACGATCAAGCCTTCATAGCAAGATTCAAGAACTTCGGGAACAAAAGGAAGTGTGGTTCAAGGAGGAAGCCAAATCAAGAGAAAGACATTTCAGAAGTACAATGCTTCAACTGTCGAAAGTATGGTCACTACAAGAATCATTGTCCCGAGCTAAAGAAAATGAAGGAGAAACATGAAGCATCAATTACCGAAGAAAAGGAACCTACAAAGAAGACTAAGCAGGATGGAAGAGACTTCTTCTTCCAAAAGGTAACAACACTCTTCTTATTTCTTGTACATATCTTGTTTTCATCGTCTATGTACATATCTTGTATATCTATCTCTTGGAAGATAATGTGTTCCAAGAAGAAATATACCTATGGAAGAACAAACAAGATGAAAATGGAAATCATTAGATAATACACATGAAAGGATGAAATACAAATCATGTGGAAGCTATTAAGATGAATCAATCATGAAGAGACTTAGAAGAAGAAAAGACAGAAATAAGTCAGCAATCAAAAGGAAATTGGAAAAAGACTTATGACGTTTTGTAGAAGACAACAAGATGAAAGCGTGGACTCTGTTAGACAAGAGAGCCAATTATATATTACAGAAGACAATAAGGATGCAGATGGAAGCGTGGACTCTGTTATACGGAGGGAGCCAATTATATGCACTCTTACATGACGCAAGGGTTAGGAGGGAGCTAATCCTATGATCCATTGAAAATTATGAAGTATATATCCATGGTAGTAACCATGAAAGACAATATGTGTTCAGTTCAAGAAGTATTCCTCGAAGAGAAGCCTTAAAGTATCCCTGGTTGTCCATATAGATATATGACCCTATAATGAAAGGAAGAAGTGGAATCTCTAGGGCATGGAATCTATAAGAAACTCCATGAACCCAAGAGCTAAAGAAAAACATGAAGAATAACATGAAGATTCCAAGAAAGAAAGAGAAATCAGAACAACCAGTCATTGTATCAAGAATCACAAGATTACTAGCCTGATATGAACTCACTAAAAGCAATCAAGAAGAAGAACTGAAAGTTGTGATAAAGAATAGTGTATGGAAGACTTATGAATGAAAGCATTGTGAGACCTATAACTAGAGGTTCTCCCAGATGGAGGGAGAAGACTATGATGATTACTTGTTCTAGTAAACCAAACTTATCTCCACATGAGTCATTATATCATCTGTAATATCCATGAGTTGGAGTTCTACATCAGATGAATACAAAGAATGTTCTCCAGAAAAATTCAATAAAGAGCGTATGAAGATCAATCTCAAGACTTTGAGGCATACCATAAAGAGACCCTTGTATGCAGATAGAAGAAGATCACTTGGTGGAAGAACCTCCAGTGCATAGCAGAAGCGTGGTGAATATTCCCTATAACATCAAGATGATTACTCAGTAGATCAGATCTCATGATGACAGAAGAAGTACCACATGGATATGTTCGAGTTTTCCAACAATGATATACTCTATTGTTCATATCTACATGAATCCTTCATAGTGTTCCAGACTAAAGTACATTTGAAATCAAGAATTACATTATCCATGATGAAGTCCAGAAAGGAGAAAATAGTTCTCTAATACATAACTCCACAGATGAGCAGATAAGTAGACATTTTGGTAAATCTTCTATCCAAGATGAAAGAGTTTTCATACTTGTTCTCGGTCAATCTGTCAGCGGGTGAGCAAAATAGAGACCACTCTGCATGCCTTGTAGGGTTCACCAAGGCAGAACATCTATAGCAGCAAGAGTGTTAATAAAAAGCAGAAAAACAAAACAGAAAACAATCTAATCTAACAACTGTGAAGCAAATAACGATTCGGAAATAAACAGAAATATCAAACATGAGACAAGGAA
>ML780363.1:952277-1027953 GCA_009831015.1 Picea engelmannii | reverse complement strand
TGTTTAGGGTTCACTTAAGCCATTAATTCACCGAATTTGCAGAACCGACCCTGATCTGGATGTCAAATCATCTCGGTGGAAGGTCCATTGGCGATCGGGAGGCCGACTTAAGCATTTAATGCACCGTATTAGCAGATGCACGGCTTTTTTTGTGGACAGTCGCGCGTCGGGTGCTTAAGCGTGCACAACACGTTCTTATCCCGCGCATACGCGCGCACCTTACTAATGTGAAGTGTCTTTCAATTTTTGTATAGTTTTTGACCCTTCTGGAATGCTGTAAACTTCATTCTGTGCCATGAATGACTTCATTGTTGTGTTGATGATGCGGAGTTCTTGTCGCCCTATGTGGACGAAATTTCAGTGATAACAATACTCAAGTTGGAGCTTGTGGAAACAACTTCCTTATTGAAAAAGGAAGAAATGACTCCCAGGTTGGGAGGGAGCACTAAAAATATTATTGAAGACATTCATTGAAAAATAGTCCATCTTGGACAGATGCTTTCCTGTTTGGAAAGTGGATTGAGATTTTTTACGGACAGTGACTTCCCATTGTGGTTAACATGGTAATTAGTTTGATTGTTGATGTATCATAGACAGTGACTTCCCATTGTGGTTAACATGGGGAGTGGTCTATAACAACCTCTCTTCTTGAGGGTTACTCAAGAAGACTGGCCCGCCTTGTCGGACAACGATTTCTCATAGTGGTTAACATGAGGAATGGTTTTCTTTTGGAGGTTTATGCAGGACAGTCTTTTCCTCTTGTAGTTAACAGAGGAAATGGTATGGAAAATCATTCCTTAGGGTTTATACATTCTCTCTAGTGTGCACTTTGATTAGTGTAGGAGGAATGTCCCGGGGTGGGGAATGGTCCAGGCTCAGCAGTCAGGGACAGGCATTCCTTAGGGTTTATACATTCTCTCCAGGGTGCACTTTGATTAGTGTAGGAGGAATGGCCCAGAGTGGGGAATGGTCTAGGATTAGCATTCCTTAGGGTTATACATTCTCTCTAGGGTGCACTTTGATTAGTGCAAGAATAATGGCCCAGGGTGGGGAGTGTTCCAGGTTCAGAAGACAGGACAGTTATTCTTCCTTGCTTGAGAATAATAGTCCAAATATCAAATTGTTCTACTCTGAGAGCATATATTCTTTCAAGAGGTCATAGATGTGAGTGAAATATTGGCCCAAATGATTCAGTTTATATCATAACATTGTTTCTGTGCAGGTTTCTATTAGATGTTTGTTATGAATATTGTATGACAATAGATGAAGACTATTGTGGTGGATATGTTCCATTGTTCATGACTATACATTGTTGATTAAGTACTTGTGTGTTACTTGGTGTGGTAGTGTACCACTGGATTGTATTTATATACTACTATGGATAGACACAGTTGTTTTCTATCTTTGTTCTAATTGCCTTGAAGACTATCAGCAGTTTATTGGAGATAATCATCATCCAAATGAATGATGAACAAATATTTTCCAGATGGAAAATAGTTTAGATCATTTACTCTTATAGATTATAAGAATGACTCTTGTATCACTCTATGGTGTGAGTGACTTATCCAGCATCATGTCTAATTACTTAGATGAAGTATGGTTTTGATAGATGATGCAACTGATGGTGATGGTGATGCTCATGATCTAGTTATGAGATAGTCTAAATGACTATGTTGATGCTACCGGGTAAATGGTATGTTTTTGTGCTCAAGACCATTACCTGTAATACCTCCCTAGCTAGGAGGGAGTGTTAATATTATGGTAGCTGTGGGAGGTATTTACCTCCATGTGTAAACCTAACGAGAATAGAAGACTCCAGAAAGAAAGAGAAAAACCTAATGAGTTGGATAATAACCCTAGAAGTCTTGTCGGCTCAAGAAGATAATTTATATTAGGTTATTAGCCTCCAAGAGAAGAACTTGGCCATAAATAATAATAATATACTGAACAGACATGTACCCAGAAGGAGAAGTCGACCCCAACAAATCTGACAGAACCACTATAAATATAGGGCACTAGTTCTCATTTGACACATCTTAGAATTGCAGAGCAGCAACTGGTGTGCACTGCAGTTCCCAGTTTGGTGCACACGTGTGGAGGAGAGCTACAGGTGCAGCTGTTGCAGCAACCAGTTTTCAATGTTGGCTTGGACTATCTCTTGGCTAGGGTTTGGACTATCTGATCAACTATTGTTGGTGTGCTATCCTTGGAGGAAGATGCACTACACCTTGTTTGGCTATCTAGCTTAGGGTTTTCCTCTGGTGTAATTCTCAGTCAAGGTTAAGGTGCTTGGAGGGTGGATTTGACCTATGGTTGGGTGACAAGGGTATTTTCAATGGTAAAATGAGCACACAATATTCTATATTCTAACACTTTCCTATGGGGAGAATTAGTTTTACATTTCAGGCTACCCTCTTCACATAACCCCTTAACAAGGGGGAAACATATATCCTCACATGAATAGTTCTTATCATACTTTTGTCTCTTCGCAAACTTCAATGATGATTCCCATACAAACCTATTTGGACCAATTAAGTAAAGGACACTACCTTTTCGAACAGGAATAGGGGGTAAACCAAGACCCTTCTTGGCCTACAATGTTTCAAAGCCAATCTTTCCATGTACCTTGGTATCAAATGTCGCAACTCGCCACTAGTCCAGTCACTGCCAGTCATACTAGAGCTCCATCACCAACCTCTGCTAATCATGTTGAAGATGGGTCAACAACCTCTGCAAGTCATGTTGACAACCCGCACCTAGCCTCTTCTAGTAATGCTGGGGGCATCATTCTAGTCACCACGATTCATATCAATGTCACATCTCCAACCTCTGTACATCATGTGGGATATGACTCTCTTGCTTCTGATAGTCACATTGAGAGCATGTCACCAGCCATTGTGGACAACATTGGGGGCATCAAGAAGCCTAGATGCCTCAGACGTAAGTCTAAATTCCTTTGCAAGACGTGCAAACGAGATCACCTTACTCGTTTGTGTCCAAATACTGTTGGGATACCAGAAGCGTGGGCCTCACCTATGGGCCCTTTGGATTTTGAGGCATCTGTAGTTTCCCCACACCTTGTTTCTCTATTAATTGACATGCCAGGAATTCCACTGCAATCCTCTCCTAACCATACCCCCATTGTCATGGGTGATGTGTCCCTTGCCCCGGACATCTTGCATCCTCTTCAACCTATAATTGAAGAAGTGGTCATACCAGTGCAATCTCTGGTCAATCCAACTCTCCATTTGGAGGGTGACGCATCCTTCAACCATGTTGTCAGCATTCTTGATAATGCTCCTTCTGAACATGAAATATTTATTCTCTCCCTGAGTACTCTCCCTCCAAGTCTCGAGGAAGTTCCCTTCAATTAAGATGGCCTTGTAGGGCATCCAATGCCCTCACCTATGTCTTTTTCGGTAAGAGACATTATCTGATATATCACAGAGATGATAACCTCTGCTAGCACTTTATCCTCCTCGACTTGGAGAGATTTAGGTTTTCCCAAGATTATATCAACTATTCATAATATACTGAGATTCCACAGAAGTCCAGCAAGGGAGCCTTGGCCTCCCCTATGACTTTCCACCTAGACTCTCCCAAGCGAGTCTGATTTAAGCTCTTTTCCAACTTGTGTAAAAAACAAAAAGATTTCTGAGTGATTTGTCCCTTCCACACTCGTTAAATTGGACTAGAAAGGTACCAAGTTTAATTTAATCTCTTTTCCAACTCATCTTCAAAAAGAGAAAATATTGTCGAGTTAACTTGTCTCTTTCACACTCGTAAATTGGACTTGAAATGACGTCTATTTGGAACAAGTTTATCCCTTTTTCACACCAAGTAGACTAAATGTCATAAAAAAGGAAATTTTTGGGGTTAAGTTGTGATTGCATCTCATTCCCTTGCTTGCAATATTGAGCCTATAGTTAGTTCTCTCTTTGCATTATAAACCATTTTCCTCAACAGTTTTTGCATCCTCAACCAAGTAGAGCCTCATTTATATCCTTCACAATTTGACACCCTATACCTAGGAGGGAACATTCCCCCCGAGTGTCCATCTCCCTCATGCATCTCCTTGCATTGAGCATAGGTATGTTCCACTACTGGAACTATTTTTTATTACTTGTGACAGTCGTTTCCTCCTCTGTATCATAACATTCATTTGTCTATGAAAAGACAAAAAAAAAATATGGGCGAGAAGGGAGTATTATCTTATATTGGCAGTAGTTGTGTTAACTTTGAATAGAGGACAAATTTATTGAGTACATTTGTCATCATAATTTTGGGTTTAGTATGGCCTTAGGAAGTTGAGCTCATTACAAAGTTTTCTCTATCGAATGGTTATTCTTCCAGTCCCTATAGAGAATTTCATTGGTGCCTCCTACATCTCATGGTTTCATCATTGAGTCTATGTTGCCAGAGTCTTCCATATGTCTCATGATATTGTTCAAAGGAAGTCTATCAACCTATGTTAGCCACTTCTCAGAACTCTTGACTTTGCATGTTGGTCATACCCTCAGTTTGTCTCAAAGTCACATGATATTGTAGTCCTATCAGGCACCCTAGTCCTACTTTCCTCATTGGTAGGTAAAATTGAACCCAATAGTCAACATTTCATCATTGGTCATTGACTGGGTGGTTTCTCTTGTGTTCTATGACAAGAAATCTATTCACACATTGGGATTCTTGCAGTGTCATGGATGCCATTAGCCTTATTTTTGGTTTCCTAGCCTTTGTCAGTAGTTTTCCTCATTGGCTTCTATTCAAAGGGAATTTTTCATGTACCTCTTGCACTTGGCACACACGAAAGACTCACAAGGTCGTTGGTTCATGAACATGTTCTTCATCTGATTTCTTCCAAATCATGAAGCTCCTGCTTTGTACCTCATGCTGACTAATGAGATATGCCTTAATTCTCTCCTTTCAATGGGTCTCCTTCCATCAAATTTAGCTCATCTATTCTAGAACTAGGACCTAGAGTGTTATGAGTACCTTGAGGCTTTTAGTCGTTAGTGGCAGGTTATCTCACCATCGACAGTTGAGAATACATCAATGTCTCTTGATCGATGGATTCTTCAGGTGTTCAACACCGACTCCTTTATTCACACTTGTAAGAATGTACTTGGTGCCTTGATACCTACTTTCATTATTGGTAGGTTGTCTCATGTTTGTTAACGATATACCTCAATGACTGATAATCAAATGATGTCTCATTGTGTTCGACCTCAACTCCTTTATTCACATGATGTAGACTTTCACCCTTAGTAGATTGTGTAGAATACTTGAAGACATCAATATGTGGCCGCAACTTTCCTGATATGTTGCTTCCTTTTCATTGGACCAGTACCTATATGACTTCAGTGATCATGGGAGATCTGATTATACTCCGTTGTATACAGATATCTTCATATTGATTTTGAGACTGGTTCTACTGGTCCCTGTTCATGACTATGACAACTTTTGGCATGTAACCTCATTTGTATTTTCCTATTCATGGCCATGGACAGTTGTTTGGTATATTTTCACATGGATCTGCAGTGTAATTCTATTGGCATCCATGTATGCAAAGTCAGTGCAAAATGTAATGAGAAACTAGTTCTTCTGGATGGTTCCCCATCACTCCACTTCTGGGTTGTTTATAATGTATTTCGGCCATCGCAGATACTCCTCTGACCTCACACATCAGGGGGAATCTGTTATAGAAAGATTTTCTTCACCCTATGCAACTTTGCACAAAAGGCCTTTTTCCATTTCCCTATGTAGACTTATCATCCCTATTTGTAAATCCCAAAGCTAAAAATACATATTTTTCCACATGTACACATCTTGCCTACTATACAACATGGGTATACGCAAGATGCACCACTATAACCCGTGTACATTAGTATTTGTGCCAAAAAATGAAAATTAATGTCGGGTTTCCATGTCATGACAGGATTTCTATGATCCTTGGCCTTCCATATACTGGAAATGTTCCAACTCGACCCTTCAGTTCCATTTGAAGGCTATAAATGGACCAATTTCGAGCTACCAAAAAAGAGCAGAAAGAATTCAAATTTGAGAGCAAAGATACTCTGGATAAATTATTTACTTCATATTGAGTCTGCATCCCATTGTCCTTTAAGTCTGAACATAGTGTTCAGCCCCCAAGCTCTTCCCTTATTGATTGAGAACCTCATTGTTTCTCTTTTATGAGCTTGCCTTTGGTGGAGGATTGAAGTGGTGGAGGCCCAGTTGGAAGGAACTTAGTTTCTTGGTTCCGAACCATGCCAACATGGAAGTCTGTAACATTTTCACTTCTTCTGATCATATATTAATAGAAATACTCTTTTCCCATCCAATTAATATCTTGCAAATATTTGAATTAATATTCCATGGGTGTATTTGTCATGTTTATTAATGGATTATGATATTGAATGTGCTAACATCATTTATTATAACTATATGCTTTCTTTGCTTGGTTGTTGAGGACTAGTTGCAGGTATATTACTTTAGGTCAAGTGCTCAACGGTGGACTTCATCGAACATCCGGACGAGGTAAGCATTTTATCTTGTCTTGCTAGCATATTTTTTTACATAGAATACTTGAGAATAGAGTTGATTTCTGCAGTCATTTCTGTCTATTGTGGTTTACCCTAGCCATAGAAATAATTTCCTCATAAAAATGAGGTAAAACAAGAGGATAATATCTAGCAACCACTATGCCATCCATCCTGTTTCTAGAAAGATTAGAACCTTCTATTGGGATGTGAATTGTAGGAGAACAAGGGGGATATGGAGTTTGGACAGGTAGGACTGCAACTATGTTTCTAGGGGAAAGGGGAAAGGAATGAGTGTTGGAGGAGAATGATATGTGGTTCAAGGGAAAAGAAGTTCCCCCCTCTTTAGATACAACAACTTTGATAGGAGGAGGAGTAGGAAAACCTAAAGTGGGAAAATATTCTAACCTCCTGGGTCTAAACCACTTTACAATATTAGGGGAAACATGGGTTTCAAATCTAAATGAATACTAGAAGGGGGGAGTTCAACGGGAAATATTTCAAAATCTAAAATTTTGGAAAATACAACAGATGGTATAAAAGGAGAATAAGATACAACTACTGGAGTTTTAAAAGAAGAATCTTGTAAATTACTAGAATCACCTGGTACATCAGCTGAAAGACCTTCTTGAGAGGTCTTTCCTTTCTTTATAATATTTTTTGGGTCAGCTTCAGGTGTTTCCAGAGGCAGTTGTGGATTAGACCTCCTGTGCCTATCTTTAGGAGCCACAACTGAAATAGTGGAGTCATCAGGTGCAAGTTGCAATCTTCAAGGTACTGATTTTTTATGCACCTTCAGAATCATAATTTCTTTTTCATTCAATCCCAGGGAAAGTTTTTCAATTTATTCCTCAAAAATGGTGCCAATAATATTAGCATTGAGATTCACCCTCAAATTGAAAGAGGATAAGCCCAATACCCATCAAAATGTTAGTGGAGGTAGGTTTATGAGTGGAGGTCAAATGGTCAAAGATCAGTACAAGAATGTTTTAACATAGAAACTAGACAAGCAATGCATAAGGAAATGAGGTCCTCATTAATTTCAATCAGTGGTTAAGGCTAAATGTGAGCAGAAGGAAGACTTAGTGACAAAGGTGGACAAGTCTTCCATGAGCATCCATCTTTCAAGCGGCTTGGTGAAGAAAAACTCAGGCACAAGAGAACTCTTGAACTCAAGTTTAAGGTACTGAAATATATCACAGTAATATCATAATCAAACCTCCATTACAATACAACTACAACACCTCTTATGGATCATCCATGCATGAGTGTTTCAACACAAGAGTAAACAAGATGATGAAAGAAGATGAATTCTATTAATGAGAAAGTCTCAGGTCTCATAAGTAACCAGAGAACAACTCTAGTATCAAAATATTACAAAATAGGGAGCTTTGCTCAACCATTCGACGACCATAAAAAAATCTTGAACTGATCTATTTATACTCAAATCAGTGGAAAACTTCTAGGAGAGTCATCTGGCCATCCCATCCAAGGCCTTTTTTCTGTGCATCCTTTTGTCAGACTATGTGTGTTTCCTCTTATCAGATGCAAGCTCATATCAGTATGGGCCTGCAAGAAGAAACCATCCATCGTGGTACCTTGGGTTGACATTTTTGTATCCCTGTCCATAGCATACATGCTTCTTATTTATGGACTAAACTGATGTTTTAGCTACCAGTCCTTTTTCATTAACTGAATCCTCCTTGGGATCGAAGCGTGGTTGGATGACTAGCAGGTGACCATGTAATGTTGTTGGATATGAAATTATACACGCACATGATTTTGGGGCTATCAAAATTGGTTTGGACCCACACCACTTTTAGGCCCAAAATGCACCATCTTCCACCACATAGCCTCCCCACATTACCATGGTTTGGATTTCATCATGCCTTTGTATTTTAATGCCCGTGCAGCTTGTGACATTGAAATGATTGGTGGTCGTTGATCTGATCACGATCTATGATCTAGGTGCCCCGACTATTTTAGCGCCCCCGCCAAAGCTTTATCTACTTGCCAAATATGGAATACTTCCAACCGTGTTTAGAGATGAAACTAAATTGAAATGCATAGGGGATCTCCATCATGGAAAATTTCACCCTTGTTAAGGTCCTAACCCGCACATAGGTAGATCAATGTATTCGGATGTAATAAAAGTCAATATTAATAAGGCCTTTCAATAAAATAGAATAAGGCAGATGTAAGAAGACCTAATAGAATCTTCCGCTTCTAGAAGGATCTTCCTCTAGATGCTTCTCTTAATAGAATTATTTAGTATAAATAAATAAGGGTCAAGGGTATGAGAACCCTAGCTTGGAGATTATTGTAACATAGCGCTACTCGACTGGAGCTTGCCCCCTCAAAGAGGCCTGTGAACATTGCTTTCTGAATCAAAGTGCTATTTCGTATATCATTTCTGTGTATTGTGAAGATTATGCTGGATATTTTACTGTTATTCTGCCATTGCTAGCATTTTATTTATGTTCTGCATATTTTATATATCTGGTATCTTGCAAGTGGTATCAGAGCACTATCCTTGGCATAAATTGTGGGTATTTTTTTTTCTTCACGGTAGAGACGTATTCCGGCGTCTTTAAGCCATAGATATCTATCATTATGTGCATAAACCCACAGTTGAGGGATTCATACATGCAAGAAATACAAGTGGTTCTTAAGCGCACATCTGTTGGCCACCCTTGTAACCCCTGTTGGTACCCCTTCGAGTGGTAGTGCATCATACAACACCTGTGTATGGATTGGCCTAGATTTCCTAAAGCCCTCCTTAGATAAACCTATCAGCCGCCGGACTACTATAGTGTCACCAAGAACAGCACTCGGGAAGATACTCTCTAGTACCTGGGTAGTCGGGTAGTACGGCTAAGGGTATGGTCTATCCTCCTTAGTTAGTGCCCTGAGATATTTGGCCGAGTACTACTATTGGACCCCACATGTATATCAGAGAGCTATAGCACAGGGCAAACCCTTGTTTGTAGAACCCTTGAATACCTAACCCTTGGGGAACATAAACATAAACATACACAAATTAAACCAGCGAGATCTATTGTTGCACATCTATGTTCGGGTTGCTTAGTAAATACTCTCAGGTTTAGAATTTGGGGATTTCAATAGTGCAACATTCTTTAGACCAAAGTATAACCCCGCAGCTGTAAAAAAAAAAAAAAAACTCTAGAAATTTTTTCACCATTATTTGAGACCTATCCCATTAGATTCATCTCTTCTCCCTTATCACATTCATCCATATCATTTTTATGAAAAAATTTCTAACCCCGCTTGCTCCCTTTTCAGTTCACCCATCCTCATGGCCCATACCTGTAGCTAAGAACTAGAGTCTCGCTTCAACACCTTGCAATCTGGTTTCCTCGAGACCCTACAAGACGTGAAACAACTCAGTGCTACTATTGCCTCCCGTGATGCCTCCATAAATGCATATATAAATGTAGCCGTGCAGTCCGCAATGGAGGAAGTTAAACATGAACTGACCACCTAGCTAGAATTTGTCTTTGCATCACTCTACACCAAACTCAAGATCCCTAACGATGACTCTTTTCCTGATGCACATAAAAAGATTGAAGGTGAAACTTCTTCCCATTCCTTTCAACTCCATCACTTTCAACGGGACATATGCCTCCCCCAGGTGGATGTAACCAAATTTTATGGCTCAGACCCCACTGGTTGGGTCACCCAAATGGAACATTATTTCTCTCTCTACAACATTACAGATGACTTGGCCAAACTCCGGTATGGTGTTCTCCATCTAGATCAAGAACACTGGCAATGGTGGCAATGGAGAAAAACTTCCCGTCAAGGGTATATTTCTTAGACCCAATTTGTAGTTGAGCTTTATGAATGCTTTGACACTGACACCAACCATTTGGGATGTTTGAAAAAATTGAAGCAATCAGGCACAGTAGAAGACTTCATATCTGCATGTGAGTGTCTGGATTTTCGAACAGAGGGCATGACTGATGATTTCTTTCGAGAGTGTTTTATTAGTGGCCTCAAGGAGGAGATTCGGGCCCATGTCCTCATGGCTCAACCTACGACTTGGGTAGAGGCTACCAAAAAAGCTAAAGAAGCACAACAAATTGTTTCCTCTCAAAACCGTAAGCCTTCCTTTATCCCTCACCCTAAACCAGTAAACCCCACTACTCCCTCCGCCCCATTAAAAATCCAAAAATTGACCGGGGATGAAATGAATGAACGCCAAATCAAAGGGTTCTATTATAATTGTGATGAAAAATATTTCCTAGGCCACAAATGCAGAGAAAAAAATCTTTTTATGGCCATCTCTGAGGATATTCCAGATGAAGATGTTGACACTCCCCTTGTGCCCGAGTCACCAGAAATCACTGACATAAACCCTCCCTCCGACCCTCCCGAAGTGGAACCGATCATTTCCCTCAATGCTTTCACCGACTTCTCTACCCCCCAAACCCTCAAGTTAATCAGTTACATCAAACACTGAAAGGTCATCACTCTGGTTGATAGTGGCAGCACCCACAATTTTATTCATCGTTGCATTGCCCAAGAAACCCATTGCTACATCCATGTTGTCAACAATTTCCAAATCATGATTGCCAATGGTGGTTCTATGAAATGTGGTGGGCACTGTGAAAATTTGCATCTCCAAATCAGTGACTACCACCTAAAATCCCATATGTTTGCTATTGACATGGGCGGTTGCGACATTGTATTGGGTGCAGACTGGCTAAGGACTTTGGGTCCCATTCTCATGGATTTTTAGAACTTGACCATGCAATTCGACCAAGGAGGCCACAAATATAAATTTCAAGGCATCATTGTTGGGTCACCTGAGGTCATCAGTTCTCATCGCATGGAAAAACTGCTCAAAAAAGGTCATTCTGGTGGCATTGCCCAACTCCATGCCATACAAGCGACAGAGACCCCACCAGTGCCCCAAGAACTCCAAGCCCTCCTTTCTAAACATCAAATAGTATTTTCCACTCCCCAAGGACTCCCTCCTTCCCATGGTGTCCATGATCATTCCATTCCCCTTGTCCCAGGAAGCCTTCCCCCCAATATATGTCCATATAGCCACACCTTTGCACACAAAAATGAAATTGAAAAAATGGTCCAAGAACTCCTTAGTGTCGGTGTCATCCATCCTAGTACGAGCCCTTACTCCTCTCTGGTTGTCATGGTACTAAAGAAAGAAGGTTATTGGAGAATCTTTCCTGACTTTCGTGCTCTCAACAAACTAACCATTAAAGACAAATTTCCCATTCCTGTCATTGATGACCTCCTGGATGAATTGAGTGGCACCCAATTCTTTACCAAACTTGATCTTCGCTTGGGCTATCAACAAATACGTATGAAAGAGGCTGACATTCCCAAGACCGATTTTCACACTCATGAGGGCCACTATGAGTTTTTGGTCATGCCCTTTGGTTTGTGTAATGCCCCCTCCACCTTCCAGAGCCTCATGAACCATGTCTTCCGCCCTTTTCTCCGTCATTTTGTCTTAGTTTTCTTTTATGATATCCTCATCTATAGAAAAACCTAGACAGACCATCTTACTCATGTGGATCAAGTTCTCTGCCTACTCTCTCAGCACCAACTTTTCCTGAAACAGTCCAAATGTGCTTTTGGTGCCTCAGAAGTAGAATACTTGGGTCATCTGGTGGGAAAGGATTGTGTCAGGGTGGACCCGAAAAATATTGAAGCTATGCAAGACTAGCCACACCCAAAGACTCTCAAAATCTTGCGTGGATTTTTGGGCCTCACAAGGTATTATCGCAAGTTCATTAAGAACTACGGAAAGATTACAGCACCTCTCACGGCTCTCCTCAAAAATAACTCTTTCACTTGGACTTCAGCAACTGCTCAAGCTTTTCAAACCTTGAAGATGACCATGTGCACCACTCCAGTTCTATCCCTTCCCAACTTCACAAAGACCTTTGTGTTGGAATGTGACGCCTCAGGGAAAGGAATCGGTGTTGTCCTTATGCAAGAGGGTCGACCTTTGTCCTTCACTAGCAAGCAACTGTCTGAAAAGAATCTGGGCAAACCCATTTATGAAAAAGAATTTTTGGCGATTTTGCATGTCGTTGAGTTGTGGTGTCCGTATCTCTTAGGGAAACGCTTCCAAATTAAGACAGACCATCAAAGCCTCAAGTACTTTCTGGAACAACGCATTTCCTCCCAGGAACAACAAAAATGGGTGACTAAGCTCTTTGGCTATGATTATGAGATCATTTACAAGAAGGGAAAAGACAATGTTGTGGTGGATGCACTGTCCTAGAAATATGAAGATGAAGGATCCCTTTTTTCTCTTTCCTTCATTGTACCAGATTGGCTCCAAGCTGTGCGCCAGGAATGGCTTCAAGATCCCAAAAGTTTGCATCTGATCCAACAACTGTAGAACAAGGCTCCGGCTCCCCTCAGATACCTTTGGCTCCATGATGAGCTTCGATACAAAGGCCGCTTGTATTTAAGTAAAAAATCCAAGCTCAAATCCACAGTGCTTTCTGAGCTTCATGATACACCCACAGCGGGACACTCAGGGTTCACCAAAACATATGACTGAGTCAAACGATCTTTTTTCTGGGATGGTATGAAACAGGACATCCGTAAGTTTGTCGCTGAATGTGAGGTATGTCAATGCAACAAGGGAGAAACAGTCAAATCTCTAGGCACCCTCCAACCGCTTCCGATTCCCCCTACTATTTGGAAGGATATCTCTATGGACTTTATTACAGGATTACCCAAATCAGGGAATAAATCATTCATAATGGTGGTGGTGGATCACCTTTCTAAGTATGCTCATTTTTGTTCTCTTCCCCACCCATTTACTGCTTCCACGGTGGCTCAAATTTTCATGGACCAGGTCTTCAATCTTCATGGCATGTTGCACTCTATTGTTTCCGATCGACACCCAAATTTCACAAGCAATTTTTGACAAGAGTTGTTTAAGCTATAAGGCACACAATTGCATCTCAGCGTAGCTTATCATTCCCAAACAGATGGTCAAACAGAAGTTGTCAACAAGTGTTTGGAAACATATCTGAGGTGCTTTGCCTCTGAAAAACAACACCAGTGGGCTCAATGGTTACCCCTTGCCGAATGGTAGTATAACACTACATACCATACAACCACTCGCATGACTCCTTTTGAAGCAGTATATGGACAGAAGCCACCTTCAGTTCTCTCATACTTACCGGGTACCTCGAAGGTCCAGGCAGTTGACCAAACACTTATAGTTCGAGAGGATATCCTTCATACCCTTAAAGAGAACTTGGTCATGGCACAGAATAGAATGAAGCAGCAAGTAGATCAAGGTCACTCTGAACGTCAATTTGCAGAAGGGGATCAGGTGTTTCTGAGACTGCAACCATATAAGCAAACTTCCATCAAGGCCGAGCATTTTCAGAAGCTAGCACCCAAATTTTATGGCCCTTACACAGTTCTCAAGCATGTGGGACAAGTCGCATATCAGTTAGCTCTACCCAATCAGTCGAAGCTACATCCTGTTTTTCATGTTTCATGCTTGAAGAAGGTGATTGGAACCAGGTGCCAAATTCAAACCAACCTTCTAGAGTTAGCTGAAGAAGGATCCATTTGGCTACAGCCAGAAGTAGTTTTGGATGAGCATGAGCATCGCCTGCATCAGAGAACCATCAAGGAAGTGCTAGTACAGTGGAAAGATATGACTCCAGCAGATGCCACTTGGGAACCAGCTACCATTCTGCAGTAGTTTCCACATCTCAAGCCTTGAAGACAAGGTTGTTCTTAAGGGGGTA
The DNA here is from genome assembly GCA_009831015.1 of Picea engelmannii. Lineage (NCBI taxonomy): Eukaryota > Viridiplantae > Streptophyta > Pinopsida > Pinales > Pinaceae > Picea > Picea engelmannii. The sequence goes on along the minus strand of ML780363.1, from coordinate 1,013,636 downwards.
GACATGTTAATGTCCTAACCTGCACATAGGTAGATCAATGTATTCGGATGTAATAAAGGTCAATATTAATAAGGCTTTTCAACAAAATAGAATAAGGAGGATGTAAGAAGACCTGATAGAAGATTTCACTTCTAGAAGGATCTTCCTCTAGATGCTTCTCTTAATAGACATATTTAGTATAAATAAATAAGGGTCGAGGGTATGAGAACCCTAGCTTGGATATTATTGTAACAGAGTGCTACTCGACTGGAGGTTTCCCCCTCGAAGAGGCCTATGAACATTGCTTTTTGAATCAAAGTGCTATTTCTATTGCTATTTCGTATATCATTTATGTGTATTGTGAAGATTATGCTGGATATTTTACTGTTATTCTGCCATTGCTATCATTTTATTTCTGTTTTGCATATTTTATATATCTAGTATCTTGCAACCCTCCTGTTCGCCTATGCTCATGGTTGTCACCCGCGACCCTGAACAAATTCATGTGATAACAATATGTATGGTATGGTATGCCTTGCCTTTCCTTTCCATGGTATGGTATGGTATGGTATGGTATGAGATGGTATGGTATGGTATGGCATGGTATGGTATGGTATGGTATGGTATGGTATGCCTTGTCTTTCCTTGCCATGGTATGGTATGGTATGGTATGGTATGCCTTGCCTTGCCTTGCCATGGTATGGTATGGTATGGTATGGTATGCCTTGCAAGGGAAGGCAAGGCAAATGAAGGAAAGGAAAGTGAAGGAAAGGTATGCAAGGCAAGGCAAGGAAAGTGAAGGCAAGGTATGTAAGGCAAGGAAATGAAAGTGAAGGAAAATAAAGTGAAGGAAATGCAAGGAAAGGAAAGGTATTTCATGCCTTGCCTTTCCATTCCATGACATGTTGTGTGATTCCTTGCCTTCCCATGCCATAAATTTCCTTGCCTTCACTTTCCATGCCTTTCCATGCCATGCCTTTCCTTTCCATGCCACACATAGTTGTGAAACATGGATTATCATAATTAATAGAATTTAACTAGACCTAGAACTAGACCTTTCCTTGCCTTGCAATGTCATGAGGTGCTTAACCTTGTCATGTCTTTCCTTTGATTGCTTTGCCTTGCCTTAATTTGTCTTTCCTTGCATTTCCATACTAGCATGTCCCTGAATGGCTTGAGGAGGTGAGTTGAAACTCATGATAAAACTAAAACCAAGATTCCAATGGGAAAAATGTCAATTTCATTGGATCCGAAGCACCAGATTTCAACTAATGGAGCCTCTCCATTGTCATTCCATTGAGTAGAAAACCATTTGTTGGAGTATCTCTGACACTAGGGTTTTTCTCAATGAGGCATAGTGGAATTTTTGAAGAGGAGGTTGATTTTAAGAACACTATGTGGGGCATTTGTGGATAGTGTAGTCATGTGGGCCTTGTCAAAATAGACTTGTAGGAATTTAAGAACCTCCATTATGCTACTTGGTTTGGATTTTATGCCCCTGGACCAAATCGGCCACATGTCCTTGAATGACTTGAGGAGGTGAGTTGCAACACAACATAAAACTCAAACTGAGACTCGGATGGTAGAACCATCGGTTTCATTGGATCCATAGCACCGTGTTTCTACTAGTGAGGCCCCTCTCCTGTCAGTTTGTCGACTGGAAAACCATTTGTTGGAGTATATTTAGCACTAGGGTTTTTCTCAATGATGCATAGTGAAATTTATGAAGATAAGTTTGATTTTAAAGTAAACTATGTGGGGATTTTGTGGGTAGTGTGATCGCACGGACCTTGGCCAAATAGACTTGTGGGATCTTACATAACTCTTTTATGATGCTCGGTTTGGATTTTATGCCCCAAGACCAAATTGGCCACATGTCCCTCAATCGCTTGAGGAGGTGAGCTGAAAATTTCCATAAAACTAAAAATGGGATTCAGATGGAAAATATATCAATTTCATTGGATCCAGAGCACCAATTTTCAGCTATTGGGGCCCCTCTACTGTCATTTCATTGACCAAAAAATCATTTTTTGGAGTATCTCCAACACTAGGTTTTTTTTCGATGAGGCATAGTGCAATTTTTGAAGAGGAGGTTCATTTTAAAGAACATTGTGTGGGGAATTTGTAGGTAGTGCATTCATGTGGGTGTTGGCCAAACAAACTTGTGGGAGCTTACGAAAATATATTATATTGCTTGGTTTCTATTTTATGACCCCAAACCAAATTTGCCACATGTCCCTGAATGGATTGAGAAGGCGAGTTGCAACTCACCATAAAACTCAAGCTGAGACCTAGATGGATGAACCATCAATTTCATTGGATCTAGAGCATCAGGTTTCAGCTATTAGGGCCCCTCCGCTGTGATTTGATCAGCTGGAAAAACATTTGTTGGAGTATCTCCGGCACTAGGGTTTTTCTCAATGAGGCATAGTGAAATTTATTAAGAGGAGGTCAATTTTGAAGAACATTGTGTGGGGAGTGTTTTGGTAGTGTGTTCACATGGGACTTGGCCAAACAGAATTGTGGGAGCTTAGGGAACTATGTTATGCTGCTCAGTTTGAATTTTATGCCCCCAGACCAAATTGGCCACATTCCTTGAATGGCTTGAGGAGGCGAGTTGCAACTCTCCATAAATATAAAACTAAGAATCATATGGATGAACCATCAGTTGCATTGGATCTGGAGAACCTGATTTTAGCTAGTGGGTCCCTTCTTCTATCATTATGTCGATTGGAAAATCATTTGTTGGAGTATCTCCAACACTAGGGTTTTTCTCAATGAGGCATATTGCAATTTATGAAGATGAGGTCGATTTTAGAGAAGACTATGTGGGGTGTTTGTGGGTAATGTATTCATGTGGGCCTTGGCCAAATAGACTTGCAGGAGCTTACAAAAATTTGTTATGTTGCTCGGTTTTGATTTTATGCCCCTGGACCAAATTGGCCACATGTCCCTAAATGACTTGAGGAGGCGAGTTGCAACTCATGATAAAAATCAAACTAGGACTCATACAAAAGAAACATTAGTTGCATTGGATCCAAGGCACTAGGTTTCATCTAGTGGGGCCCCTTCACTGTCAGTCCATCGACCAAAAAACCATTTGTTGGAGTATCTCCACCACTAGGGTTTTGGTCAATTATTATTGCATATGTTTGAGAATTTAACACCTTGTTAGGCTAGACATGGCATGGAAAGGAATGGAAAGTGAGGGCATGGAAATTGAAGGTATGGAATGACAAGGCATGACAAGTGAAGGAATGGCAAGGAAAGGAAAGGCATGGAAATGCAAGGCAAGGAAAGGAAAGGCAAGGCATGACAAAGCAAGGCAAGGCATGGCAAAGAAAGGCATGGAAAGGAAAGGCAAGGAATTTCAAGGTAAGAAAATATAAGGCATGGAAATTCAAGGCAAGGCATGACATGGCAAGGCATGGCATGGAAAGAAAAGGTAAGGCATGGAAATTTAAGGAAAGGAATGGAAAACTAAGGCAAGGCATGGAAAGGAAAATGAAGGCAAGTGAAGGCATTGTAAGGAAAGTGAAGGTAAGTGAAGGCATGGAAAGTGAAGGTGTGGAAAGTGAAGTCAAGGAAAGGAAAGGAAAGTGAAGGCATGGAATGACATGGAAAGGAAAGGAAAGGCATGGAAAGGAATGGAAATGAAATGCAAGTGAAGGCATGGCATGTGAAGGAGAGTGAAGGAAAGTGAAGGCATGACAAGTGAAGGAAAGTGAAGGAAAATGAAGGCATGGCAAGTGAATGATCCGGATTATTTTCGGCACGAAATGAGAGCAGAGATATAATAAAGAAATGCACAGAGATATTGCGTATATATAGTAATATAACATAAATATATCAGATATGCAACCATAAACACAGATATACAGTAATACACAATTTCTATTAATGAAAGAAATGTACAGAGACTGTAAAAATACAGAGTGAAAGACTCGCTAGAATGGTGGCAGCTTATCTCTGAGAAGAGATGTGACGGCTACTCGCATTCACAAGAAGATGATTACAATGAGGCTCTGGAGGCCTTTTTACAATAATCAAGAATGAAAAAATTCCTAGACATCCAAAAACCTAACCCTAGGAGATGAAGCGCCAAAAGTCATGTGGGCCCCGTTTGGGTAAGTTGGTGCATTAACTTCCCGGGGTCGTAACTTTTGAATATGATCTCTGTTTTAGGCGTGTGATAGATCATTGGAAAGGTATCATCGAGGAGATTCATTTTGGGGGCTCAATCATGCCTTTGGCTATCATTGAGAACCTAGATCTCTAAAAAACTTCATTTAGGCCCTCAAAATGGCCCCGGAAGTTAAAACCTGCTAAAAATAGTAAATTGCCAAAATGGCCAGAAAACTGTTTTGAGCGATTTGGAAAAGGTGGGTGCCCCCCGATATCCACCTGGATCAGTGAAGGAAAGTGAAGGAAAGTGAAGGAAAGTGAAGACAAGTGAAGGAAATTGAAGGCATGGCATGGCAAGGAAAGTGAAGGAAAGTGAAGGCATGGAAAGGAAAGGAAAGGAAAGGGATGGAAAGACAATGCAAGTGAGGGAAAATGAATTCAAGGCAAGGAAAGTGAAGGCATGACATGGCATGGAAAGGCAAGGCAAGGCATGGAAATTAAATGCAAGTGAAGGCATGGAAGGAAAGTGTAGATAAGGGAAGGAAAGTGAAGGCAAGTGAAGGCAAGGATAGACAAGTGAAGTGAAGGGAAGTGAAGGAAATGCAAGGCAAGTGAAGGAATGGCAAGGCATGGCAAGGAAAGAGAAGGAATGGAAAGAAAATGCAAGTGAAGGCATGGAAAGTGAAGGTAAGGAAAGGAAAGTGAACATAAGGCAAGGCAACTGAAGGCAAGGAAAGGCAAGTGAAGGAAAGGCAAGTGAAGGCATGGAAAGTGAAGGAAAAGAAAGTGAGGGCATGACAAGTGAAGGAAAGGAAATGAAAGTGAAGGCAAGGAAAGGAAAGTGAAGGAATGGAAAGTGAGGGAAAGTGAAGGAAATGCATGTGAAGGAATGGAAAGTGAAGGAAAGGAAAGTGAAGGCAGGGCAAGTGAAGTCATGGAATGACATGGAAAGGAGAGGCAAGGCATGGAATGGAAAGGGAAGGAAAGGAAAGGCAAGGAATGGAAAGGAAATGATTGGCATGGCATGGAATGACATGGAAATGGAAGGCATGGTGTGACAAGGAAATACATGGCATGGAAATACAAGAATACCATAGAAAGTGAAGGAAAGTGAAGGAATGGCAAGTGAAGGAATGGCAAGTGAAGGCAAGGAAAGTGAAGGCATGGAAAGTGAAGGAAAGGAAAGTGAAGGCATGCCATGGCATGGAAAGACAAGACAAGGCATGGAAGGGAAATGCAAGGAAAGGAAAGTGAAGGAAAGAAAAGGCATGGCATGAAAAGGCAAGGCATGTCATGGCAAGGCAAGGAAAGGAATGGAGAGACAAAGCAAGGAAAGGCATGGAAATACAAGAATACCATAAAAACCATAAAATGAATCCAAAACTATTACTTTTACATACCTATGGTCATTCAAGTAGACCATCAAGATCACTTCTAATATTGACGGTCTCCATTTACTTCTTGTCCTCAGAGTAAGGCAAGAAGTATCGTACCTTTGATGAGTTATTACTTGTCATTGTTTGTAGTTGGAGGTTTGTACCAATAAAAAATTTTGTAAACTGGTATATGACTTGAACTAGTTTATAATATTGAATAACATAACTACCTTTCTTCCATGTTCTTTCATCCTTTGTCAGACATTCTCCTTTAATAACGATCGAGCCAATTAAAAATGCAATGTCTTCAGAGTATGTTATTGATTTCATGAGGGTCTACTTTCCCTCTAATCACCGTGCCAACCAATAATCAGTGCCCCATTCATTTTATCTTAGGGAAACCACTGCATATATGTGCCCTACAAAAAATGGAGTGCCAAAATGTGAGTCCACTAAATGACCAAAGCATAAAACATTGATGCTAGTCATTCAAAATTTAATAGAAGAAATCAACAAACCTGGTAGTACAATATCTAAGACATGATCGTAATCTACCAAAATACTTGATTGGTTCACCTCCAATTGGGATAATTCCATATTTATACATTGACCAATGGGGAGTGGTACACGATCCATCTATCAACCTAGTCTATCGATTAAAAATAATACCACTCATTACTACTACATGGACCACAGAAGCAGGAGACTTTTCTCGTCCATATTTCAACTATATCATCTTCTGATGTTCTAACTAAATGGAATCCATCATTTCCCTGGATTATTTTTCATTCATACCACTATGATCGATCTAGATCGACCACCTCCCAAAAATATCCATGAACATGTCCTTTCATGTGTGATTGGTCTTCACGAGTTCCTGTTCCCTCTAACATTACTGAAAAACACCATTCAACAATGGATTTCACAACTTGAATGAGGGAAGTAGTTGTGAACTTCATTTCTTTCCTGCGTAACGCTATTTTTATGCATGCACCTGCTCCATCATGGTCCCCTTTCACATGCCCAGACTCAAAATAGTTCCAAATGTGTGGTACCTTTATTTTTTTGTGCAACATACACAACCATTGAAATACACGAGCATTTTTTAACTGGCCTATGCAACCATATGACCAAATCCAATGTTGATCCATATGTATGTTCTTCTCCTTAAGGTGATTGTAGAACAACTGAAAACAATGTTGTACGTAGGCTAATTCATGGCACCGATCATCGCTTATGTATAAGTGATTCTCTTTCAATATAACTATGTTTTGTTCATTACTATCTAGTCCATGATTGTATGTGATATGGACCATTATGTTGACCTGCTTTGAGTGATAATATTGGATTTGAATCTCATTTTTCAATTGAAGGGTGTATTTCTCAACAAAATTAACCACTAATAACATAGTACCAACATGAAATGTATCTCTACGTATTCTAAAATGTTCATCCTGCCATCAAGCCACATGTACATAATGAACATAACGTTGTGTCCTTTCGATGAATTCCTTCATGAAGTCACAAAATTGTACTTGGGAAGTAACCCATTGCATATTTTTTTCTTTCTTCTCCTCCATCAATATCATATGTGACATATTTAAAGATTTGCAAGGTAACCTCCTTCCTCCCCAAGTCATACTCATCGCTTACATGGATGCACTTGCTTAGTAATGTCATTCCACCACACCTGGGGCATGTCCCATCTAAGCATGGCTTTTGATAAAATGTAAAACCCTCTAGCCTTATGATTAAAGGATTTTCCCCCTATGATCTTGGGTCAGGATCAAAATAGATAAATACTAAGGGAAAGAGATAATAGTCTCCCCTCAAAGAAAAACACACAAAAACTAAATAAAATAACTACCTAAACTGGGAGAAAGTAGGGATAGAGAGGAGAAAATAAAGTGCACCTTGTTCTCTCATTTGATGTCGATCCTACTCCAATTCGTCAAAGAGCTCCTCATCTTTTGTTGGAATCATCCTGCAAGATAGATACAAAAGTAGGTTTGCGATGAAAGTAGTTATGCAATCAAAAGCATGTGCATGTTATATGTCATATTCAAAGAAAGAATAAATATAAACATACATTGAAGACAAAATATGGGGGAAAACAAACTCTTTTATTATCAGCAAGTAGAAAAGTTAAGTTACAACCTTGTCCAACATTAGGCATCATCTTGAAGCCAATTGTCTTGGTTCCTCCGAGAATCGTCAAGAATCAACTCAATTGATATAATCTTCTCTCAATGACTCATATAAGGATAATGAGACACCCTATAGCCACATAAAATGAGAAAGAACCTTTGGAAAATGAGTTTCCAGACTAAAGGGGATGTTTCTCAGAGAATTATAGGGAAGGGAGGCTTGCTAGATGCTGACAACATAAATTTTCACCAAGGGAATTTTCCTCTCCTTAGATCTCCATGGTTGTTTTATATCTTCCCAAAGAGGTTTGGGGAGTTGAATTTTGTTATGTATGAAAAATGTGTTGACGATTAAAAACGTCAACGTAGTTTCGCTGGCAAAGTGTTGCTAAAGCCTATTATTATATAAGACTAAATAATGCTAGTAGGTGGGACCCCCTTATTTTTGAAGATCATATCTTTTCATTTTCAATATTATGATGATGTGCTACAAAGATTTACATGGTTGATGAGAATATCATTGTTATTGATATGAGTGGAGTTTTCATGATGATATCCTTTCATGTGACTATAGCCTGCTATTCATTAATGGTGACTATTCCATTGCACCTGCATAACAACATATTAGTAAAGTTACATTAAGGGAAGTTTTAAAGAAGGCAAGATATCACAACGAGTACAAAGGAACCTAGTCTTGCAATACTACATGCATAAATATTTTTTGTTTATTGTTACAAGGAAAAGGCTATAAAAGTGTTTAATTGCATTTTTATATATGCATATGGTGAAATTTTGGTGGCACACTTTGGCAAGGTAACGATGCAATGGTTATGTATCAATTAATGTTGGTTGACTTACATATGTTATAGTGTTGGTAGCTCATGGAAGTGATGTCTTTCATTTTATGGTGATTATGCTATGTTTCAGTTAAATGTTGATGATGTAGTTAAATGTTGATGATGTTATACATGATCGTTTAGATTGTGTAGTGGTTGAGCGATGTATTTGAGTTATATTAGGAATGTAAACATGGGTGGCGCGTTTGGAAAAGTGAATGAAAATGGTTGGATTACTATGTGGATTTGGATTATGTTATGGTTTAAATGTATTGATACTATCTGTTACATGTCAAAATTACTCAGCTGGATAAGTGTCGCATGTTCCTCTCAATTGTCGTAAGTGTCGCATCTTCCTTACAACTTTCACAAGTGTCGCAAGTTGGTTACAAGTGTCACAAATGATGTTCGAACATACTTCCATGTCGAAGACACTAAGGAGACACTTATAGCATCTCATATGCTTGATTTGAAGAAGGAGAACTGGTTTACTGAAGACAAATAACTCTTGACACCTGAAGAGAGTTCTGAAACAAAGGTTTTGAGGAGGAGCGCTCCCCTATATCAACCCTAGAAGCACTAGTGCTCCCCTACAAGGCTTTAGGGAGCGTTATAACACTCCCCTGCCCCCTCTGAAGGAGCGTTGCTCATATTGAAAGCGCTGGCGCTCGCCTAAAGCTTACCAGGGAGCGCTACAGCGCTCTGATGCCCCTTCTAAGGGAGCGCTGCCTAATCTGAGACAGTAGTTGGCCCGTTGAGGAGAATAAGGGAAGGATATTTTGATATTAGGAGGCAGTTGTATCTGAATTCTTGGTTTCATCAAGAGATCCATGATCTAAGGAGAAGGTTCCCAACTTGTTCTAAAGATAACTCAAGAGGTTAAGCTCCTCTTAACCTATATAAACAGGCTCTAAGATGGTGGAAAGGGAGAAGAACTACTGATATGAAACTTATGATCTTGGAGGAAACACACAGTCAACCAAAGGAGAGTGATCAGTGAAGCTGTTGTTATCCAGGTTGTGGATCTTTCAGGCAAGGGTTAGACGAAGGGGACTTGACGAAGCTGTCGCATTCGCATCTATGATTGTAAGTACTGTTGTCGTTATTCTCATTAATATGACATGCTTGGCCTGTTTCTTTCTAGTTTGTGTCTAATGTCACATGAACTTATCATTAGTTGATAGATCTATTTTCAAGCTAATATCAATAGAGTAGGAAGTGGTTGCATCTTGTTTGTCTTCAAAACTCAGCGAGGAGCAAAGGATTGGAGCGCAACTCAGAGCGTGCAGGGACAAACGTCGATAAAAAGGTACTTCTGTCATCCTTCCTTTTCATGTGTTAGTTTAGATAGATTTGAAAGGAAGTCAGTGTCCACATTAAGCATTTTCTGTCTAGATTTAGGGTCAAGCTCTTAGAGGCGATCTACCTGTCTGCAGGGAGATTTTCCTACAACATTATTGATGCCTCGATTGATTAATGGTGATTAATGGGAGGCTCATTGGCATGTACTATGGATTAAATGAGAGATGGGTGGAGGCAATGTGCATTTAATTCACATCACCTTTACCCTTTATGTTGGCTTCCACCCTAGTCGAACTGATGTTTGATCTTGTTGTTGTGTTCACGCTCCATATTTTTAGCAGGGTGAAACCGCTCGACCACTCCTCGTCTTAAGGATTTCGATTAATAGGTATGTCTATTTTGGCCATTCTTGATGTCACTCTGGTTATGAAATGATTTTGGCTCAGTTGTGTGGGTTTGTGTTGTCCTAAGTACTATAATTGTGTGGAATATTGGATTTGAATGGAAAATAGATGGTTCGTCTTGTATCAGTTTATGTTCATTGGAATGTTAGTATTCCTCGGAAACAGTTCTTTATTACCACTGCATTTTGGTCGAAGGGTTTTGTTTAAAATCATGGCTAGGTGATTGTCTTCACAGTTATTGGATTAAATTAAGAGCCATGTTTTCTTGTTTCAGCCTTTCCAAGGGTTTGTCTCCCGTCCACAAGCACCACATCCCCTCGGGCATATGCCTTCAGCCTCAAAGTCTCACTGAAATTAGTCCCATTCCTTTTGTGAAAAGATACTCTGCCAACCCTTAACCCTCCAGGCTGAGGTTGCATAGGGAAACTTTCACGCCTGTCAAGTGGTTTCCAGTTATTTTGGTCTATTACCTTGGGTATGGGCTCACCCATGGGTCATATAGCCATCATGTTGGTATGGTTACCCGTCACTACCTCTGTGATATTATCATAAACCTTACATTTCTACTTAAGGTCATAGTCACCTACCTTATGCTAAGTAATTCATCATTTTCAAATGGAAGGGCCTCTACCCTGTGTCAATTGGGTGACTGGTTATGTATAAGCTACCATGTCTTGTTCGGTTGGTTTTTCCTCTACCACAGTGGCATTTGTTAGTTGGTCTACAGTCACTAATATTCACACCTTTGATGTTTTGGTTGGTGGCTGGCATTGGTTACGATTTTGGGGATTGCTTGCACAGGTTGCGTTTTGTATAGGGTTTTTGCAAAGTGAATTATTGGACTGAGTATATTGCATCTTCTGTTTTTAGTTGAGTAAGCCTGAGTGTGTGCAGCTTGGTTGATCATGATTGGATAAATCAATAGCTCAGCATGATTTATTGAGTTATATTATGGTCATTTGTTGTTGTGTGATTAATGGAATGTTTGCATCATGAATTTTTCTTTGTTACACACCATGCATTATTGATTGCAAATTGGCCACTGTTGATGATAGGCGTGGTGATTATTTGGTTCATTTTTTAAGTCACCTTGAGTGTTTTGTTTTACAGTGGCATAGTTACATCGCCTTTGAATTTTACTCAATAATGGTTGTTTGGTTGTATATTCGATTATCATTCCAGTCGTGACATGCGAGGTTCGGTTATCTTGATTATTTTTTTTACATATACATGTGGGAATGAATATCATTACAGACCTTGATCAGCTCTATTGCAGAAATGGTGACTTCATTATTATTTCAAAAATATGACTTTTAATTACAGATTGGATGTGGAAGTGGTGGATGTTAAATGGTTATAGATTGGAAATGAGTGTTGTTGTTGACTGTTATAACATGCAGAATGTATGAATAAAAGGAACAGAACCTCTTACAAATTATGTGAAGTACTTTTTTTTTGTAATGATGTTGTGTTGGATATTAATGGTCGATGAAATTAAAACACTACACGGGAATTATTACTCAGTCATCTAACTGTTGTTTGATGCATATTTTCTTACGGCAATGTATGTTATGGATTGCTTGATTGATCTCATGAATAGTAAACACTTTTTTCCCCCTTTCATTATCTCATTTTCTACTAATTATAAACCCCTCACATATCCCATATTCATTTTGTTCACTCCTTGTTCTAATATTGATCACAACTAAGGAAAATTTTGTGTTAGATTGGGTAAAAGTGGAAAATTTCTATGTGGATTGCAGTGAGTTTTATTGTTTGATTACAATTGATTGTTGTTATCATTGAGCAGTGACCATATTTCTTCCTTTTCATTATATCATATTTTTGCTAATTACAACCCCTCATGTATCCCTGAGCATTTTTCCACCCCCCTACTCATTGATTGACATTAGAACAATTTGTATGGATTGGATTGCATGAGCTTGATGCATTCTGAGCCAAATCTATTTCATATTTTTAAGGAGTTCTCATGCATGGTTATTTAAAAGACTATTTTCTAATTGTTAACATATGCAGGATGAGTTTTTTCAGTTGGGGAATCCATGGTCGAGGAAATAGAGATAGAGGTAATTGGAACCGAGGCCCAAGGAGGCCTAGGTTCTCAATTCATTTTGATGTTGATTCTGAAGAGCTGGGACAATTGTTCCATGTTGGATTCTTTAATTGGATTATATAGGGAATAGTCCAATAAAGGCCTGAAAGGCCTACCTTTCAACCCCCTCAAGTCCTCGGTATGCCAATGCCTCCTCATGTCTCTTTACAGCCTAAAGTCCCATAAAATGATGGGTGGAAGGAGATTGTCCACCCAGCTATCTCCCAACACCTTGGCTGGCCAAAATTATCTTTGCCTACTCCTCCACCTTTAAACCCCATTGTCCAAGTTGCCCCTAACCATTCCCCAGTGCAATCTTCCCATGCCAGCAATATATTGAAGACTAAATCCCACCATGCATTGGATAAAGGAAAGGTTGTTGTTGCTCCTTCCTCACCCTCTGATTACTCTGACAAATCTATGTCTTCACAGATGCATATGAGGGACAATTGTTCCCATGTGATTAGTGAGATAAATCCTAAAGGCTCTTCCCAACTCAAGGAATTTTCAGGGAAATCAGAAGGTGACAGCAGCAACCAAGGGAAGGTTGCTTCACAGACTGGAAAATATGTTTTTTAGCCTTTATGTTATTTATTGTTTTATGACAATAGACTCCATGGATTTTGGACAACATGTTTATTTTGGACAACAGGTTTTATTTTGGATGACATGTCTTATTTTGGATATATGAGTATTAATCTGAATTATTTTTAAGTTTTATGAGCTAAAACTGCCAAAATAAAATATGTTTGAAGGGAGGCACAAGGAGTGGGTTTGCTTAACAAATGGATTATGTTATGATGTGATGATTGTTATCATTAGGGGAGTCACAAGGGGGTCCCACCTATTGGTTATTATTTAATTATTACACTATTATAATTATTACTTTTCCCCCCTTCCTTAACTAAATTTAGTTAAGGTCTTATGTTAGCTTAACTAATAAGTTAGTTCAACTACTCTAACCAATTATAAATTGTTAAAAGTTGAACTAAGGGGAGGGACAAGAGGAGAATAGAAGCACAAAGCATGCTAAGGTTTTCTCTTTGAGTTTATGTTGATATAGTTTAGCTTTCATTCATTCATATATTCATCATAGCCTAATTCTCTTTTGTGATAGGAAGGTCTTATTGTAGACAACAATATTATGGGTTGAATCAAATCATTTAGACACTTGTTCTTCAAAGATGTTGATCTATCCTTGATAGTTTGTGTAAGCTTGTATTTTTTTGAATTAACTTTCATGACTAATAAAGTCTATTGTGCAGAGTCGAGTGGGCAACAATCTGTGGCAAGTTGATCTAGTTTTTAGAGTTCAATTTTGGTTTTCTGTGAGAGGTCCTTTTGTATGTTCCACCAGGGATTTCTAAGTTTGACTTTGGTCCAAGATTTATGTGTGAATTTTTGCAAAGACAATGAATATTTGGTGAACTGGAATGAAATAAAAGATTGCTTTATGTCTCATCTATCTTGATTATGATCTTGGTGTCTTACTTGCAAGGACAACTTGCAAGGTCAAAGGCTAACTGTAGAATGGATGACATAGGCTGAAAAATTTCCCTTGAACATAAGCACGACACATTATGTGACTCAGGAAACATGACTATAAACTAGGATACATTTGTGACATGGGGGGCATCAACAAACGCTCCATATAGTTGGAAGAATAACCAACCGGGGGAGAAAAAAACTCAAAACGAGAAAAAAGTATCCTAAAGCTATACTAAACCCAAAACGATGATATACCAACTTAGGATTATGATTTGTTCAAGGGCAACAAGACTATTGCCAATAAAGAGATAGAGTTTTTCCCATTCATTTTGGTTTTTTTATTTTTTTTCCCTTTTTCATGTTATAGAAGCCTAAAAAAGAAATAAATAATGTTGTTGTACAATGGAGGAAACAAGTTTCGTGAGAAAGAAAACTAGTTCCAGAGTGAAAGAAACATACCTATGCTCAATGAAAGGAGGCATGCATAGGATAAGGACACTTGGGGGATTTTCCCTCCAGGGATAAGGTATCGATTCACAAGGGCATAAATTTCAAGGATGGTAACTAATAGGAATGCATAGGAGATTGGTACAACGAAAACACATTGAATATTGCATTAGGCCTAAAAGAATGAGAAGTCAATATGCAGATGCAAATATGACTCAACTTCAGGAAGTAAACTTCCCATGATGGTATTTTTCGTAATTTTAGTCTCCAGGGCCCGAAAAATAATAAAATCATACCAAGGATAACATTTCTAGTCAAAGTGGGGCCAGAGTATTCCTTTTTCATACATAATCCAATCAATATGGAAAAGGGTTAAACTTATAATGAAAGGATGTCTCTTCAAAACCTTTTTAACAATTGTGACAGAGACAAGATCACTCGACTATGTTTTCATATTTAAAGAGTCTGAAAAGATATTAATTGTGGACTCCCTCGTCCTTTTTCATAAATTTAGTCATGTGAGCCCGAAAATGTATAAAACACAACTTAGGAGAACTCTTTTATCCCATAGAATAGAGTATACATTTTTTGTAAGTAGTCTTGTCTAGTCCAAAAAAGGGGTAAATTTGTGTTGGACAGATGTTCCTTCATATCCATTTAACGAGTGTACAAGGAACAAGGTCACTCAGCAATATTTTCAATTTTAAGGAGTCTGAAAAGAGATTAACTATGGACTCCATAATGTTGTTGAGGAGAAACATGTAAGATAGGGATCCTGTAGAAAATGGCCAGAATGAGAGAGAGTAAGAAGCATGAAGTTCAAACACAAACTCATAGTGGGACTAACAAGGGCCCCCGAGCCTAGAAACAAACTTTCAGCATGAGCACTGGAATGAAAAAGGATTATATACTAGAGCACCCATGGAAGTTAGGATCTACCATCAACTAAAGGATGTTTTAAGAAGAGAGAAAGGTTTCATCATTCATTGATTGGGTTGACCCTAGGTTTAAATGGTAATGTAACTGGAAATGCAAGAGTTTGAGTAAAATGCACCCTAAACTAAATTTCATTTAAAATCACATTACCTTCCTAGAGTCTTGTAAAATACTCTACCAATCTATAATAAAGGTACCTGAGAAAAGTACAAAACATCCTAAGACCCGCAAAAACAATGAAAATGCTACAAAAAAAAAGATCATTAGTTGAAAATTTGGAGAAAAATAAGGAAACTCTAGGAAGTGGGTTTTCAAAATTTTAATAAATATTGATATATTTACCCATTTACCATTCCATTTTTACCATTTTACCAAAACAACCACCAAAGTGACCAAAACCCTTGGAGAGAAAATTTAGAAAATGCGGAGCTCGGAGCAACTCCACTACTTGCCACCTCAAACAAGTGTTCCACCCTAATCTTGCATTCCAATCCTTTATTTTTTTAGATTGTAGGAAAATTCAAGCTTAAATCACTTTGATAAACACAACTCTATGCATCTGTGAGCTTCTTTAAGGAAACCCACAAATATCCGCAGCTGGTGGAAACACTAGTCATGGATATCCATGACTGTTATAAAAAAAAGGTCATGGATTCCCAAGAAAACATTTGAAAACAAAGGAACTAAAAAAAAAATTCTTGGAAATTGAGCAGGATGTCTATTCTCTGGAGAGAACAAGAACCTGAAGAGGTGGATTGAGTAGTGTTTGACAATTATGGGGCAAAAAAATATCTACGTTCTTGCGGCATGTATTAGTTTTTCCAAGTTGGTGTCATGAGAGCGCAAAGGAAATTATTAAATATCCTAATTGACTATTGGAACCTAGATGCCGAGGAATTTATGATAGCTAGAAAGTATTTGACCATTATGGTTGAATAAATTTACTTCATTATCAGTTTGTCAAGGAGAGGGGAAGTGTCAAACTTCCAATATTGGGGAGGAGGCCAGAGTATCAATGAATTCATCAATGATTATTGTGATGCCAACACCTAGAAGAGTGGCTCTCAAGTTCCATTCAAATAGATTACCAACCTGATTCTTTGAGACATCTTATACACTCTAGTTAGAATCGTTGGATCCAACTCCTTACATTTGGCATCACGTGCGTAAATGCACTATGGGGTTGAATTCCTACACCCTACTATGTATGATTAGAGAAATACCATGCTTAATAAAATGAAATCACAATTGACAGACTGAAAGCTCATAAGGGTGAATAATTTTGTATTCGGTAGTGTCCTATGCAGATTCTTCTTTGAGTGGGTTCCCATGATGAGCCCAAAAAAACACATACGATGACGCTTACGACCATGGTCTTCCATGCTCTGATAGACCAAGCTCATAGCTCGCTTAGGAGGTGGAAAAATGTCCAATCCATTTGATGATGACTTATTTGGTTGGTAGGAGCGACAAACTCCCTTCATCAAGGACTACCCATATGTGACCATCGATTTTACCAATGACTCAGATGCCATCATCCCTGCTAGATATGAGCTACAAGATATAGGTAACTTTTCATTTTGTATTATTTAATTTTTAATTTTTGAAAATATAACTATTTGTATCTTTTTGTGAGATCCAACATACTAACAAGTACCTTATTTTTATGAAGATAGAGCACCCGTGAGACCGGCTAATGTCTCGAAACATAGCCAGCGAGGCATAGAGGAGGTAGGACTGAGAGATGATGCAATGAGGACTTTGTGTAGTGTGGGTTGGAACTTTGAGGCCCACATGCGCAATGTGCCTATGGATACCATTGATGAGCTCCCTGTATGAATGCAGTGACATGTCGTGGGAGTACCCAGGCCATGGGTCTGATTGTTCCGGCCAACACCGTAGTTTGTCATAGGGTGCATCATCCTCATGCCTAGGCATATTATGTGTCATAGCACAATTTTTGTACTTATTTAACATTATATACCCTCCGGGGGCTACAAGGCCCCACATTTTGGAATTGATGGATCTCATTTTGATATATATATTATTTTTTGTGCATTATATAGATTTTGAAATTTACTTGCAAATGTGTATATTTAAATGTGACAGTGTGTTCTTTACTTTACTTATTATATAAATTCCAATCTAAGACATAATTATCATAATCATTGGCTAGCTCATTAGTTGTCCTAGGAACATGCTCGTAAGTAATGAATGCAAAAGAATGTTCCAAAATCTGTACCTGTTGACGGGTTCAACTTCACCCAACAAAAACAAGGGGTACTCCCCACTATATGATCACAATCAAGATATACACCATTTGGATTAGGAGTCCCATCCAAAATTTGGATCGGTTTCCATTTATTGTATTCTTTTGGTTTTTGTATTGTTTACAGTTCGATGCATTGATGAAGTGGGTGGGTGCAATGCAGAGATGTATATGAAGACCATGTATGTAAAGACAACTAATATATCACTAATCTATGCTAACCTATCCTATCTAGGAGCACACTAGAGTGATCAGTGAGCTATAATGGAACCAAAACCTTACACAACTTTTATACAGTTAGTTGTAACAAAAGGGGAAGATTGGAGACAAATGCATACATATGTATATAATTATATTGTTCTATATCAAAACAATGTATATTGTAATAACACACAAATTTCAAGGTATTGAAATATTCAATAAATATAAATAACTACAGAATGACAAAGATTGTATAAGAATTACTCTACAACAAACAAACATTCTTAGAGTCCATAGAAACAACAATTATATTCACTTGAAGTAGTTCAAAGTTCTGATTCGTTCCTACACATAATTACTTATATAATATGTTGGCCCTAAGGGATTCTCAATATTCATTAACAATGTATAAGTTCTTGAAAAAATTCTTGGGTCTATACAATTCTAGAAAATCCCAAAAAAACATCATTTTTCACAAGTTTATACTCTATTTTATACAAAAATCTAGTGCCCTTTCACCTTATTCTTGAAGAGGTAGTTACAAATTGTTCATATTCTCTATTCTAATGACAAGTGGTAGAAAGGATGTAATTTTGGGTGGTTAGGAAATGGACGAGAGAAAAACAATGGTTTTTCCTTTTCTTATGCACTTTTTCCTCAGAGATAAGTTGTCCAAACCTCCAACTCGTTATATAGTGACTTGATTCTCATGTATGACATGTGTTTGAGTTTTTCTTTGATCATGGCTATGTTGTCATCAAGGGTTCTCATATCATTCTCCACTCTTGTCATATAGGCATGTATCATAGTATGAAGCTTCACTAGATGTAGTAGATACTGGTGAATGAGATCGGTAGAGAAAAAGGTTTTTTCTTCGACTATTTATCTCCTTCAACTCATGTTGTCTTGGAATGCATTCACCAATTCGTCTGTGACCAAATTATTTCCAATTTCAGCTAATCTTGGGAGATGACCATTCCTTATCAACTCTTGGGTAGCTTTGTGAGTCCTTGAACATATCACCATTGACGTGGTCACTTATTTATCTTCCTTTTCCTCTACCTACTTGAAGTGATATAATGGATACATGTTTGTATTTCTTGCTTATTTTGAGGGTCTATACAACTCTAGAGGTGCATCAGGATTATCCGCTATCTAGGTATCAATGTTAGCTATACCTTCATGAATAATGTTGTATTGTGTCAGTTGCATTTGTATCCAGTTTTTTTGTTCAATAATTGTTGTAGCCACATTTTGGAAGAGATGTATATTGGCATACATTTCAATGATGGCACCTTCCAAATCATTCCTCACTTTTTTTTCACTGGCCTTAAAGTTGAGAAGACTCCTTTCATCAATCTTTACTTGTTGGAGATTCTCCTTTATCTCTCTAGTCCTCACCTCTTTCTCTTTGTTTTGTTATCATAGCCTCTGTATAATGTCTATGATCACATCCATAAATGAAAATCCTACCCTAGTTGTTTCCACAAGGTCTTCCCTGACATCTCCTATGACAGGGACTTGAGTAACTACTGAAAAGGGGGCTCCTTCTGTTGCTGGAACATATTTCACTCTTTCTTGCACGATTCTACTAGTTTTACTATAGTATGTGAAACTTCATAGATCCAATATTTTGATTGATAAAAAAGGTTCCCTAGGCCCAAGGCCTAAACCATTGATTGTTGTTTCTACTCCTGTACCTGTGGTGGATGCTCCAGGGATATCCAATTCCATCAGGTGTGTGTCACCCTCTCTATCATCAACATTCTTATTTTTTATTTCTTCTTCAACAACTTTATTTGCTATTTCTTTATCTATTAATTATGTTGCCACAATTGCTACTTCAGCTAGCTCCTTTTCTTTCTCTACAATAGCTTTTGCTTCTCCTTAAGCTTTTGCCTCGACTTCAGATTTTTCTTGTACTTCATTTTCTTCCTTGGCCTTTTCTTTGTCGGCTTCTATTTTTTGTTTCTCTTTAGTTTCATTCCTCCTCTTTTGTACCTTCTCTTTATCTCTTCTCTTTTTATCTGTTGGAGCCCCTTCCTCCTCTTTTGTGGATCCTGAATGAGTTGAGACGGAGATGTGGGAAGTTCTCTCAGGTTCATCTCGTTTAACCTCTTTTTTGGCCACCTCTCTTACATCTTCTTCATTTGTGATCCTTCCTTTTGGTTGGCCCTGCCTACTGAATATGTCTTCTTTGTAAGTTATGGCATTTTGATGCACTTCCTCTTCTTCCCAGAACTCAGTGGTGTAATCATATGAGAGTCTCATGCTATTGAAGTGCTCTTTGATGAAATTCTTAGGGTCATGTATTTTGAATATTTCCTCTCCAAAGTGGTAGGAAAGTAAGACGTCTACTTCTGTTTGGGATTTCTTGGAGTTTTCAAATAAATAGTTCCCAATGTAAAGAGGTAGCATAGGCCAAATTGATTTCTTTGATTTGTATAACATTCCTCCGATCCCATGTGTGACAGTTTGATATGCCACTTCATGAAGCATGAGTTTTTCAGGAACGAACCAAGGGAGTAAGTGGGTTGGTTTCATCGCACCATATATTCTTATATAAGTACCATGCTCCATTAAATACCAGTCCCCAATCCTTATTATGAATTTTATGGCCTTGTCTATCATACAAGGTGGGGAGGTGAAAAAATTAAATTCATACAATGGGGCAAGGAAGTTTTCACCTATTATTTTATAGTTTATTCAATATTTCTGCTCCCAAAGAACCTTGCAGTAGATGTGGATAGTGTTGTCAATGGGAAACCAACTCCATCCCATGTATGGGTACTTGTGATAAGTACACATTATGTCCAAAATATATGAAGACATAAGGAAATTGGGAAATATTCCTATTTGTGCTTATGTAACTGTAGAAATGACATCCTTGATATTTTCAGAAAATATGTCTGCCCAGTTAAATGACACCCCCACTTCTGCACGGAAATAAATTAGGGGCATGTATGATAGGGGGAAATGAGTTTCATTTGGTTCCCCATACAACTTGCACAACATGGATATCATATACTAGTAGGGTCTCCTTAAATTGGTCATGGGGTATCGAATCTTGGGCCGATACTTGAACTCATTATCTATTGTATACCATGTGGGGAATAAATATTTCACTGTGACCTCTAAGTTGCTAAGGAGTTGACAATGCAATCATTTTTTCTGAGCTTCAATATAGTAACACTTATCTAAATCATCGGGCTGAAATGAAGCTATAAGTTATTTTCTTGCATTAAAGAAATATCGACTATTTATGTCTATGGTTTTCAAAATCCAGGAAATGGCGTCTGCACAAGGGAAGACCATTGGGTGTGTTTCTATCATGAAAATTCCCCTTTTTCTAATGTTCCTAAGCACATGGAGCTCATATTGGTCTTCTGCCTCCACAAAGAAGTTTGATTTCTTGAACATATAATATACTTCTCCCCATTTTAATGTTTCTCCATCTTTGTCTATAAGTCTCGACTATCATCGTATAGGGTCCCAATAATTTCTATATCTATTATCTACTGGGATCTGCTAGATGGATCAACCCCTATTTCTTTTATCATTGTCTTCTTCTGTGGTGACTTGTTCGAACCTGCAGTTAGGATAAATTTCGATCATGTTATTTGAAATACAGTTGAATGTTCAGAAAATTTTAAGAATTACTGAAATTATCAAGACATGGCAAGCTGCTCCTTGAAGAGGTCAAGTTAATAGTAGACAATGCTCAGTGAGATTTTGGGGTGAAATTATTGGGCACCATCCTAGAAAGGAGAAATCAGAGCATAAGAAAAAAACTTCTTTAATACAAATCAGAAGAGTTATTAACAACTCCTCCGAGCGCATCAGAGGAGTTAGTAACAATTCCTTCGAGCACATTGGAGGAGTTAGTAGTAACTTCTCTAATATGTATTCAGAAGGGGTTGTCATATTTTAGAGAAGATCGAAGAACTTACAAGGAACTTATCTGATCATATTGGAGGATTTGAAAGCAACTCCTCCGAAATGACCGAAGGAGTTGTTTCAATTTGTTCTGAAAATGTGTGGATGAGATAATTTCAACTCTTCCAAGCATATCAGAGAAGTTAGTAATAACTTCTTCGATATGCTTGGAGAATTAATTTGAAGGTATCTAGTTTTAAATTTAAGGTTTTCATGAACAAAGGAGAGTGATCGGGGGAACTACGACTAGCACAGAGTAGTGTGAGGAAACCCTTGAACTCTCACTAGATTGAGGTATTTGTGCTCGGGGCAATCTCTGGGAGCTTGCAAGGGTTGAGTGCAAGGATTTGGAGAGTGTCTAATTGGTTGTGCATCCAGTGGCAAGGAACCAATTCTAAATAAAACATAAGGTTGGTGAAAAAAGGGAGTGTTCGAGAGAGAAATGAAAAAGAATGGGGGGGGAAGAGGATTATCGACTTAAGGAAAAAGGGATTAAGAAAGACTAATGAATAAATACCTAACCCTATCTTGAAAAAAGGGTGAGATGTGATGAAATATTATCTAAATTATGCCACCATGTGGTGTATTTAGATAGGTGAGAGTCTCTAACAACATTCATCTCAATGCATTTACCTTTGGTTTTTCTAGTTCAATTGCAAAAGGTCGAATAAAAATAAAATCAACCCTATTTATATAGCCAAATGGTTACTTATGAAATTTAATGCAGTGGTTGGGTAGTTTTGATCAGAGGAGTTAAGATAAATTTCTTCGATCAGCTCGGGAGACTTAGGAACAAGTTTTTCAATAAACTCGGAAGAGTTAGAAGCAACTCCTCCGAACAGTTTGAAATAGTTAGAAGTAACTCGTCTTAAAATTTCAAAATATTTAGAAGTAACTCCTCTGAACATATCATAAGAGTTATAAGTAACTCCTCCAATATGATCAAAGGATTTTCTCCCAACTCTCATGATATCATTGTGTATCATATAAAAAGATAGGAACTCCTCCGAACTTGTTCAGAGGAGTTGAAAGTAATTTTGTCAATTTAAAATTTTGATTGCAACACTAAGTACTTCTCATTTTCCAAGTGAAACATGAATCACCAAAAGGATATTGATATTAAGAAGGAAAATTATGAGGCTTTCTCTTAGGATAAACAATTAAGGAGGCTCCATTTTTAGGGAAGTAACAAAATCAAAATAAAAATGGAGGGTTGTAGTGCCTGTCACAACAAATGGCAACACTCTGATTGAATCCTTGGATCTCTACAAGATGATTTCCACACATAACTTTTAGGAAGAGTGATCCATCACACAAAATCATAATGGATAAAATATAGGTCCCATAACTTGCATATTAAAAAGACTGAGGTGATTCAAAGAGGGGTGAGACCTGTTGGCGCAAGTTTGATCAAACTAGGGTCCTTCTCAAGTTACCAACAAAAGGTATTGTGTAGTCTAGAGAATTTGCATTTTCATCTCCTCTGAAGAGAAGAAGTCTCACTCGAAGCGCTGATGAGACAGATATATAGGGAAGGGTAGGGAAAAGACTTAAGAGAATCCATAGAGCCTTAAAGACTCATTCCTAATTTTGCGTAGGAGACATGAACAGGTCTGGAATAGACATGTGCAAGAATCGAACCTACTTGCATTGCGACCAAGCATTTAAACATAGAGCCATCAAATAGAACTCATAATCCATAAGGAAATAATGTAATGCATTAGTAAACACACAAAGACACATCATATTTGAAAATTTAGGTCCTTCTTCATATTATCTTTAAAATCTTTCTGTGATTATAGACTCAGAATTAGACAATAGTGTGTCGTACAAACTCTTGACTCTGGACACATGTCCCAGAGCTCCAATTCTCAATCACCAGATCAAATTCATGACAAACTCAAGAGTCAACTTTACTCGACTTACAACAATCAACTCAGAGCCAACTCATAATTGAATGACCAACTGGGTAGCAAAAAATACAATGACTAATTAACCGACCAAGCGACTAGCGTCAGTAACATCAATAACCCTTTTACACTTATGTTCATCCCTATATATAGTTGGGTTGTGTCTTCCTTCTCGGCTTGCACGCTTTACTGTTCTGTTGCAACCGTTTGTTGCTTAGTTGGAGTTGCGCTGACTTTCGCAACTTCTTTTTGTTGCTCTTTCTCATTCTGTTGTCCAAATTCTTTTGGAGCTTGCGCAACACGTGCTCAGTCAAAACTTTCACAATTACTTATCCCAAAAATGAAGGGCCTAACAGGATTCTACCACAATCCTTGACTCACTCTCGATTCAAGTGCTTGGTTCTTTCACATATTCCAGGAGCATCTATTGTTTTCCCTTGTCCTTGTTTTCTTCTTCCTTGGGCTCTTTTGTTTGTGCTTCTTCTTCTTTTACCTCTTCAAATGAAGGGCCCAACTCTGGTACCAACTCTAAGGCTTTTTGTTTCACTCCTTGAAAGTTTCCAACTTTGTCTTGCCACTTCCTAGCGAGGAGTGATGCCTCTGAAACAAACTATTGGGTTGCCTCTTTGCTAGACTCCTTTGTCTTGGATGTGACCAACAAGTTCCAATCGAAATATTTTGTTGCATCAACTTGATGCATTTTCATGTAAGTTGTCTAAATTAGTCAAAATTCATGGAGCTCTTTCTTTGCTACAGACTATGCCTCAAAGAGTGCATCCAGTTCATTGTCTACCTGTTGGATTTGGTTGAACTTCTGCTATTGCTCCATAGGGTCCATTGTGGCTGCAATTTCTTCGTTCAACACATGGATCTTTGTGCACACATCCTCCAAGACTTGGCTTCATCGAGCAATGATTCCCATCTAGTCGTTGACTTCCCTGAATATTTTTGTGCATTCCTCTATGTGCTTGTGTAGTGATGCTCGAGCATTGTTACCTTGCAGTACTATCTTCTACATTTTCTCTTGCAGCTTCTGAGGTTGTTGTTCTACTTCTTGCTGAGTCTGTCATATTTGTGCTTCCAACTGCTCAGTGTGAGTGGCAAGTTGTGCCCATGCTACTTGTAGCATCTCAATATGGTATTTCGGCTCGCCTGCATCACTGGCTTCAGGTAGTTCGGGTGCAACCTTTCAAACCTCCGGCTAGGCTTCAACAAGTCTTTCCTACACTCTTTCTAGTTTGCGTTGAACTTGGATTTTGTCATGCGCTTCCTACATCTTGCATGTTTGCACAACGAACTCTTCCTTCCTTGCAACCTCAATAGATCTCTCGGCCTCCTGGAGCCTTTGCTCTAATTGATCATTTGATGCTCTGATCAGTCCAAATAATTGTGTTGTTGGCCACTGTACCATATCAGTGGATGAAGGAGCTATGTCACTCGGTGTTGGTGTCTATAGTGGAAATCCACTGGCCGTTGAATGGTCTAAGTGGGTCTCTACCTCCTCCTTTGTTGGTGGCCCTAGTGTTATCCTCAACCTTAGCGCTACGGGAAAAAGAGTCAGAACCTCTATTCTGGCGATGCAAAGTTGCATCAGTTCTGTGCATTGCTGAGGGTCCTAGAGAAACCGCTCCATTTTTTCATGCACGGATATCATGCTCTGCCTTGTTGTTCATTCTGGTTCGTTGTGATCATCTGGTATCTCCAACTCTTTGTTTCATTTTCTTCATGCGTCGTTCTTTCTTGGGTACACTCACCCTTGGTCGGTGAGGTGATTTGCTGGTTGCTTTGGACTTCTAACACCTCTATAGTTTGGGCATATTTTCCTTGCGTTGAAGGCTTAGGCTATTGTTCTTGGGCATTTGGATCCAGATAATTCAACTTCATGGTCTGCTCTAATGCTTTGGGGTCTGGACCAAGAACTTTTGATCTTGGATTGGGTGACTCTTGGGTTATTTATGGGAGTCCTCACTCCACTATCTCTGGTTGATCAAGCTGCATTGACTCTAGGGTTATGGTCTAGGGTGGAATGGTGGTGACGGGGTTTGGTGATTGGGGTGGTGGTGATGATGGTGGGTGCTCAGTGATTAATGTGGACGAAAATGTTTCAGGCTCTGGGTCATCCTGAATGTCGATAATAATGCTGGCTTTGAGCATTAAGCGGGTGCGGGGAGCGACTAATGCAAAGGGTTGTGGGTTCATAGGTTTTTTCAGTGAGACCTCGGTTCTGGGCCTCTTCACCAGTGGTTCGGTACCGAACACAATGCCCAAGATCTAGTTAACATCTGCACCTAACAACACTACATTGATTGGAAGTAGTCGGGGGGACAGTCTTTTCTTCTACTCCAACGGTTGTGTCTCTTCATCCTCCTCAGAGTCTGATTGTGTTGGAGCTTCTAGCTTCTTCGGCTTTGGGCTTGAGCTTAGTCCTTCCCCTACTTCTTTGTCTTTTTTTCTTCAGGAGATCCACAGGTAGGATATAATGCATTCCCATATTGTGTGGGTCATGTTTGACTCCTAGCCATGACATGACTTCCTTGTCAAAGGCATCCTCATCCAGATAGAACGAGAACATCCTTGTGTGGAAATGTTCCCTACTAACATGTCTCGGCCAGACAAATGTTCGGTGTCAGTTCATACTGAAGGTGATATTTCTCATATTGCAGTTGAGGATCTCCTGTGGGATATGCAACCTGTGTGTTGTGTCTATCAAACCGTTGTACCACTTAGAAAATGTTGTGGCATTGAAAGTTGTATTCTCTGAATCTGGCCTGGATTGCCATGGCTCAAACATCTTTGCCATGCGCCCCTTATTTGGTATCATTGGTTGTCTTCCTACATGTGGCTTCCATTTGAACATGGTAAATTCCATGAGTAAATATCCATAAGTGAAGGTTCCTCCTTTCTCCTGCGCTTCCTCACATGCTACTAGGAGTTCCTCTACCAGGTAACTACACCAACTGAACACTGCTCCATTGGTGCAAAGTCAACTACTGATAATGAATATAGTGTGCATTCACCTTTGTAGTATGACCTCATAACCTTGCTGGATATGATGTAACAGCCTGTCTGAACTCTCTCGGGTAGTATGGGTTCAATTACCACTATGATCCCCCCCTCTTTGTGTTGAATTTCTCATATAGACTGAGCTTGCCTTTCTTTTTCCCATGCTTACCAGGACCCTGGAATCCTTTCGACACATCCTATCCTTGGGAGGATAGTCTGATAAGCTGTTGGATTTATTCAGCATGGATTGGATACCTCTTATCCAACCATAGGCTTCTATCATTGACCCTACTTATTAGAAATTTCGTACACCGCGCAACCTCACCAGTGGTACCGAAGATTGGTAGGTCTCTCAGGTTCATGATTGTTGAATTGAATAAATTGATGAAGTCTTCTTTTGGCACAATTTTCAGACCTTTGATTCCATATGGAGCCATCTCCCAAAATACATCTGTGTGCATCTTAGGGAGCAAGACTGAATCCATGAGGTCTAGATCGAGGAGCTTAACATGCTCCACCTTGCCTTTGAGATCATGTATGATCTCGACTCATGGGTCATAGGGATCATCTGGAACCGCTTCTTTAGACATGGCACTTCGGCTTGCTATGGCTCTCGACATTCACACTTCTGCGGAAGCTAAGGACTAGGGTTACGACTGTATATTTCACAATGGCACAAGCTGGTTTGCTCTACTGAATTTGGAAAGGTCTATGCTCTTTTGGAAATGATACATTCTTGGGCAAGTTCTCAGGGCCTTATACTTGGCTTAACGGGAAAGTTTAGCAGTAACTAATGTTCATCATGACCGTATGGACACAACTAGGTTTGAGTTGTCCTACATGACAGTTTAACAGGGTAAATCCTATTGGGCAATTCTGGCATTTACTTATTTGAGTGGAATAGGGATGTGGCCGATTTCAAACCTTTCCACTTGACGAGTGGGTATCTCGATGTGAAATTTGATGGCATCTTTGCATAACGTGGCTTTATGGCTTAACGAACGTCCGATGGGGTACCAAAATGGAAATAAAGGTTGTGACTAGACTGGGTTTGTGTGGCACATTGACTTAGATCATATTTGGATTCATCCTTCCTCTGAGCATAAAGGTTGTCCCCGTAATCTTAATGAATTTCATTAATGGATTCTCTTATGCTTTGGATCTTGCACTATTGAGTCATTAGTTATGTATCAAACAACACTTAAACAAAAAATTAACTATGTGTCATGGCGCAACATTGTGCACATGGAATTTATTAACCAAATTTACAAAATTTTAGAAAACTCAAATCTAACTATTGTACAAGCTCCTTTGGACTAGAGCGACAATCCATCTTTCTCAGTTTTGAGATAGGTCGGGCTTCAAGCGGACACCATTCACCCATAGTGGTCGCAACATACCATCCATTTGCATGAGTCTGACTGCTCCTAAGGGTCAGAGCAATTATGAATGGTCCCAACGAGTGCATGCACAGCTTGCCAGGATGCTTCTGGTACCAACAGTTGTAGAGTAGCACCTTGTCTCCTTGCGTAAATACCTTTGTCTTAATGTTCCTGTCATGCCAATATTTTTGTATTTATTTTTCAATTGACTGATGGAAGTTTGCTAGAAATCTGGTCTCCACAAGTTCTTGTAACTCTGTAAGTCTTTGTGTAATGGATTCCTCTTTTGACATACGTGTGACTTGTGAAATATACAATATTGGAGTGATGAACTCTATAGGCACCACTGCCTCTCTCCCATAAACTAGCTAGAATGGTGTGTACCTGTGGAGTTTCTTTTTGGTTGTCCTGTAATCCCATAGTACTGCTATAACTCTATTGTCCTAGTCCTACCAGTTTGCGCAATAGACCTTTTCCAGTCCCCTTTCCAGAATCTTGTTGAAGGATTTGACTATTCCATTGGCCTATGGGTGGTAGGGACTGCTCTTGTGATGTTGAATCATAAATTATGTGGTAAGTGTTTCTATAGTGTTGCTAATGAAATGAGCTCCCTAATCACTGGTTAGGCTCCTGGGACATCCGAACCGGGTGATGATATTCTCAAAAATGAACCTGGCAGTAGTATCTGTCGAATAGTCCTGTACAGTTGTTTCTTCTGCCCAACAGGTAAGGTAGTTAGTTGCAGTAATTATGTCCCTAGCCTTTGAATGTTTGGCGATAGGGTTGATTGGTCCAATGAAGTCAACTGCCCATTTCTCAAATGCTTGTAGATATATAACTAGTTGTTGTGGTAATTCACCCCGGCGTGATAGCTTTCCCACTCGTTCACAAACATCACATGATCTAGCATATACTTTTGCATACTTAAAGAGTGTTTCCCACCAAAGTCCTACCTATAGAACTTTTTTTGATGTGGCATTTCCTCCTGCATGGCCTCCTGCAACTCCACTATGGAATTCCCAGAGTATGTATTTCCTTTCATGATCCAGGACACATCATCTGAGGATGCTTTCTAGTCCTAGTTTATACAACTGTCCAATGATCTAATGGTAATTTTCTACTCTAACAACCATATGGCATTTCTAGGTTGTAGAATATGTTTTTGGACAGGCCGTTGTACTTAGGAAGACTGTTATGTCCTCCATGTATTTCATTATGGCCTCAATCCTAAACAAGTCTACATCTGGGAGCTGATCATCTACTGCTCCACCACTTTCCCCTGACTCTAACCTGGATAGGTGATCAGAACCTACATTTCATATTCCTGTCTTGATGATAACTTCAAAGGAAAATTCCTGAAATAACAGCAACCATCTACAAATTATCCCTTCCAACACAGGTTTTTTAACTAGATATTTCAATGCAAAATGATCAATAAAGAATTTGAAATGAGACCCTAGCAAATAATGTCTAAATTTATGCAAAGCATAAATCATGGCCAAACCCTCCCTTTCTATCATTGTGTATTTGTGTTTTTCTTGCGACAACTTCTAACTCACAAAATATATAGGGTGATCCATAGCTCCCTCTCCAAGTTGTGTTAAGATAGCTCCCAAGGCATTCCTGAAGCATCTACATGAACGTGAAATTCCTGCTCATAGTTTGGGAATATCAGAATTGGTGTTGTGATGAGTTTTTACTTGAGTGTATCAAATGCTTTATCACATTATGGAGTCCATTGGAACATTTCATCCTTTTTCAGGAGGTTTTCCAGAGGTGCAGTAATGTTGGCATATCTTCGAATGAACCTGTGATAGTAACCTATGTGTCCCAGTGTGGAGTGCAACTATTTAGCACTCGTAGGTGGTGGCATATTCACAATGACCGCAACTTTGGCTGGGTCTACCAATACCCTTTCTCGACAGACTATATGGCCCAACAAGTTCCCATGTGGTACATAAAAGATACACTTTTTGAGATTCAATGAGATATACAACTCTCTGCATCTATCAAACATTATCCTTAGCAGTGCTACATGTTCCTTGACCAGGCTATATATTGTCCAATCATCCATATGGACTTCTATAAATTTGTGAATGAACTTTCTAAAAGCTGCTATTACAATCCTGGAGAAAACTGTAAGGGAATTCTTTAAGCCAAATGGCATCACGTTGTATGCAAAATATCCCCATTATGTTATGAAAGTGGTCTTCCTTTTTTCCTCTTCAGCAATCCTGACTTGATGGTATCCTGAAAATCCATCTGTGAATGAGTATGCTTCCTTTCCTACAACCTGTTCTACCACCTCGTCTATAAAGGGTGCTGGAAAAGGGTCATGCAGATAGGAAGAGTTGAGACTCCTATAGTCTACACAGACTCTAATATCTGTTGTGTCTTTCTTGCTTTAAATGACTATCAGGCTAACCCACTCTTCTTCTTCTACTGCAAAAATGAGACATGTTGCCAACATCTTGTCTATATCCTTCTTAACCTTATCTTTTACTCTAGGGTTAAGATGATATGGTCTATGTCTCATAGGCTTAGATCTTGGTTTCAATTAAATTTTCATTTCTCCCATATCTCCTTTGATTCCCTTTAACTTTGAAAACGTCTTTGGGAAAAAATTCTCATATTCCGTACTAAACTCTGTATTTCATGACTGGTTTTCTCATCCCAGTAGTCTCCCACCATAGCTATCTTGGGTTGCTCTGTGGTCCCTATGTTGATTTTGCACAATTTTAATGGGTTATTGTAAGAACTATCAGTCTTACTGGGTATGGTGTTTTGAATTTCTCTGCTCCCCTCTGTCTCTTTGATGGCTAGGTTCCTCAATTATTCTAAGTCATCTAGGATTTCTGAATCTCTGCTAATCTGATAGCATTCTATAGGTTTCTTAGTTGAGGGAAAATGGAGATTATCCTGAAGGTCTTGGTTATGTTTGGGACATACCACTAATTTTGATTTATGATTACCCTTATCTGTAAAAATAAATTCTTTGATCTTTTACAGGACTACTTCAAGCTCAGGGTACTTACTTGTAAATGAGAAGTCCTTGAAAAAATGAGCTTCCATTGTTTTCCATTCACTGGTCTATCTTCTGGTTTCCTCATCTATAAACCAAGCTTTCAGGATTGGACCTAGAGAGTGGGAAAATACCTAAACCCAAAAGTGAGAGGGTATCCCCGCAACTTGCCATTGTGTCGCGCATTGTTCAATGTGTATTCTAGGATCCGATTCTCTGTTGAATAGCTGTGCAACTTGGGGATCTATCTGCATCTCTGATTCCAGTGGCTCCTTATTCTAGAACCTGTACTTGATAGCTTGATTCACCTCATTCCAAGTTCTGAGTACGGCTTTGTGATTAGTTGACCATCTGGCGGGGTTGTCCTGAAACGCTGCATCTAGTATCAAGATTATTTCATATTCTCTTAAATTTTATTCCATTTTATGCAGAAAACTGTCTAGATCTGAGGTGCCATCGTATACTGGGTGTTCTCTAACTTTAGTCCCAATCTATCTAGTTGCTCTAAAAGTTGTGTATCTTTTTGAAAATCTTTCATGCGAACCTTGTTGCCAACTGTCAAAAGCCAATTTTGAATCTTCATCTACTGACTGTATGCTTCTCCAACTTATTGATCCATCAGCAGTAGGATTTATATAATTGTTTATTGTCCCAATTGTTACAGTGTATAGGTGGTCCAAGTCTTCTCCCTCCATATTGTTGTTTGTTGGTTTTGTATACCTGGGTCCTACATATGTATCTAGAGGTTGAACTGCCTTGATTCCCTCAGCCTCAAAGGTCATGGTGTCTTTCTTCAAGTCAATTACTGCATAATTTTCATAGGCCCAATCGATGCCAAGTAGTGCAGGGTAGGGGTCCTTATCTCCCATGATATCAATGGCTTCAAAGTCAACCACTGTATTTACTCTTGCCACATCTATCTCCACATTCTCTAGTATTCCTATGGGAAAGATACAATATTGGTTTTCCATACTTAACTGAATTGGGGAATATGTCAGCCTAGGTTTTCCTAAGGCTTCCCAAGTCTTCTTAGATAGAATGTTCACATCAAACCCTAGGTCCAACATGACATCCTTAATTTCAAATTCATCTAACTAGGATATTATTATAAATTCTTTTTCGGTTCGTACTTTTCTTTGTTGCACTCTTTGGGTACTCTTCTCAGAAATATTAGCCCTTATTATTGCCTCTAGGGGTTCTTCGTTCTCTAAAACTAGGTATAGTGCATTGCACATCTTTTTTGTTAGTTGATCATTCCCAGAATGTCAGAGAATAATTGAAACCAAAGGTCAACTACATTTTGAGGTTGCTCAGGTTGTCTTGGAATGGCTACAGGGTTTCTGGGTGCAGGGGGTGAATCAAGAACTTGTGCCATATTAGGATAAACAGTAGGCTATGGGAGTTTCTCTTTAATCTCTGGGCTAAGGGTATTCTAAAATATTTCTATGACATATTTAAAGAATAGATTTTGTTTTAGAGGGTCATACTTGTCTTCTTTAGGTGTTGCTTTCTATCTCTGAGGTAAAGTATCAGCATCAACTCTTGTCTTCGCTCCTCCTCGATTAATGATATTAAGGTTGGGAAATTGTCCCTTAGAAATCCTCTTGATTTCTGAACTGATAAGGTTAGTTCCTCTTTGTCGTACTATATCCTCCCATTTTGCAATTAACTCTGGGAAGTCTTCAGTTGCATGCCCATTGGTTCTGTAGTGAGAGCACCATGGCTGCCTTGGATGAGGAAAGTATCTAGCCATGTGACCTTGCTCATCACAGTTATAACATCGGCTTGGCCCTCTTCCCCCAGTTCTTCCTCCTCTAAAGTCTCATCCGACTCCACCTCCTTGACCTCTTCCTGGTCTCTAAGGGTTTCCATTCAACCTGAATGTTGTTCGCTATAACCTGTCTACAAGTGCATCCAACACTCTACATTGATTGGTAGTATGCATGGTAGATGTGCAGAACTCACAATGTATTGTCGAATATTTATGCATAATGGGGCACTGTCTTGGTGTAAGGTAGCTAGAGAGGTAGTGGGGGGGCCCAGAGGGCCCATAGTGATAATAGTGGAGGTCATTCAATGTAAGGTGGAATAGGTCCACTATATTATTAAATAAGGCCCACTATGGTAGTTAGATATAATAAATGGGTAATTAGATATAATAAATGTAAGAGGACTTCTTAGAAGGTTCTATTTCTAGAAGATTCCTCCTCTAGAATGTTCTTAGATGATGGTAGCACTATATAAAGGGGTTCAAGCAATATAATGAGACATGAAGAGAAGTATTGTATTTGGAGCGGTAGCTCAATAGGAGGATGCCCCCTCGAAGAGGCAAGTGAACAGGAGAGGATGCCTTCCATAATAGGATCCATTGTATGGTGTTTCCCTACCTCAAGGGTTTGATATAATAAAGTTGTGGTTTTCTATATTGTTTTTCTATATCTGTTGTGGTGCTTTTGTATTCTATATTGGTTCTTAACACTTGGCCCATGCCCATGGATTCGACATATTTCAAAATAATCGATTGTTGGTGCTGCTTGGCCTCTTGGAAAAGAATGATACGGGGTGGGGTTATGGAACGGTAAGTTCATCGATACTTATGCAAATCATCCCGAGGGTCTTGGTGGGGGTACCATTGGGTTTTGAGTAGGTCCCATTCCCCTTATTCATGGACATTCATTCGTTAGATGACCTTCTATATAACATCCGATGCACCAAACCTATGGTCGTCCTAGTCTAGGTATCATCAGCTATTGAATATTTTCTATAAGTGTTGATATCTACCCTTGTATTTGCACCATATTCACATCTATTGGGGGTCTGGTCACTCTCAAGTTCCCAGGGTATCCCACCATGGATTCAATCTTCATTGATTGTTTCAAGGCGTCTATTAATGTGGCTATCCATTGTTGCGTTAGAGAAATCTGAGTCAGAGGTAGCAACCCCTGAATTTACTACTCCTTTTCATGTTCTTCGTGGAATGGATGTGCCAACCTCCCTATGAAATATTTAAACTTTTGGTTGTATTCCCAGGCTAATTCACCTTCCTGTTGTTTGATCTCGCATAACTCAGACAAAGCTTGTTGTTCTGACTGAGGTAATTTGAACTCTTCTATGAACCTTGTTCGTACCTAGCCAAGTGTGAATGCTTGACCTTGCGTTCTTGGCACTCCTGGCTCAATAATATTCATGTAACACTTGAGAGCATGACCTCTCAAGGTAGTCTGGAAATCGACCAAATTATCCGCATCTGGAGTCCCTCTGGATCTCCAGATTGCTTCACACAAGAACCAATGCTACTCAACGTCTTCATCTCCCTTGACCCAAAATTTTGGGTATCAAGCAATCGAACCTCTCGCATGGCCAGCCATTGTTGATCTTATTGTTCCTATCAATATGAACCCTGATGGTCCTACTTGCGATCTACCAGGGGATCCAAATATCCTCCCTGTACTCGCACTTCTTGGTTGTGACTGACTAATTAATTGTACTAGAATAGAACTAGCATGAGAAGGTAGTATCGAACTTACTTCTTGTATAGAAGACACTTGGGGTATGGGTGATTTGGGGTTGATGCCATTGACTTCGGGGTGGTTTTCTTTAATCTAGGGGGTCTCATTTTCTTCCACTGGGATGATCTCTTCGGCTGGATTCCCAATCTCTCCTTTTACCCGGGCTGAATCTTCTCTTTCTTCTCCAAGATTCATGTCGGCTTATTTCTCTCTTACGTTTGCACCTTCTCCTTCTTCTCCCATCCCCTAGGGACTTCTTTCTCTTCATGATTCTCTCTCATTTAATATTTGAATTTCCAGTCGTTCCTGTATTCTCATATTCTGCAACTCTTCCATCTACCTTTACTTTACTTCTCCTAATCTGCCTTCTCTCCTTAACTTCTTGGACTGTCTTGCTTCTTTCTTGATCTTGTCGTGCCACCACTTCTCAACTATGGCAGCTCTCTTCAAGGATTGCTCATCTCTTGAGTCCATTTCTTTTTGTTTCCCCCCAGTTGTCAAAGAACCCTTCCCCTCTCTCATGCCATGACTCTCACCCTGCCTCGCCCTACCCCAAGTGAGGGTGTTTATGCTACCATCTCAGTCGGGGACATAGTCAACATCCCCTCCTCCATCAAGAAAACCTTAATCCACAAGGGGATTTCTCTCAATAGCCTTCCCCTTGCATATTTCTTGAAAATTGCCTCTTCTCACAAGAAATATTGGTGGTTCTTAGCTGCAAATTCAATGATATATCCCTCTAATGTGGTGTTGACCTAGAAATCAACTGCTCGCATGACTGGACAATCTAGCCTCTGAAGTGCTGCTAGATTTTCGATATCCCACACGCAAATCCTCTTAACTCTCCCTTGGAAATATAGAGCTTCTTGGAGCCTCTTTATCTAGTGGAAAAATTATTCTGGGAATTTAACCCAGAAAATCTTGTACTGGTCGCTCAATATTTCTGAGTAAAAGATTGCTTTGCGAGTGTTTTCCACTAATTTTCTCATCAGTTCTGCTTCTTTCCATATGAAGGAGTCATAGTTTCATTCCCACCATTGATCAATACCAGATCTATGGATCCATGAAAGCATTCTCCCTACAGGTTCCCTTTTAATGCAGGTCCCGGCAACAGAATCATTTTGTTGGCGCATGTTTGATCAGACCAGGGTCCTTCTCAGGTTACCAACAAAAGGTACCATGTAGTCTAGAGTGATGGAATTTTCATCTCCTTCGAAGATAAGAAGTCTCACCCAAAGCGTTGTTGAGACAAATATATAGGGAAGGGTAGGGAAAAGACTTAAGAGAATCCATAGAGCCTTCAAGACTCATTCTTGATCTTACGTAGGAGAAATGAACAGATCTAGAACATACATATGCAAGAATCAAACCTACTTACGTTGTGACTAAGAATTTAAATGTAGAACCATCAAATAGAACTCATAAGCCATAAGGAAATACTATAATTCATAAGTAAACACATAGAGACACATCATATTTGAAAATTTAGGTCCTTCTTCATATTATATTTAGAATCTTTATGTGATTATAGACTCAGAATTACACAGTAGTGCATTGTAAATAATATTGACTCTGGACTCATGTCGCAGAGCTCCAATTCTCAACTGATAGATCAAATTCATTACAGACTCAAGACTCGACTTTACTCGACTTACAACAATCAACTTAGAGCCAACTCCTAATCGACTGACCAACTGGGTAGCAAAAAATACAATGACTAATCAACTAACCAAGAAACCAACATCAGTAACATCAGTAACCCTTTTACACTTATGTTCAGCCCTATATATAGTTGGGTTGTGTCTCCCTTCTCGTCTTGCACACTTTCTTGTTTTGTTGCAATCGTTTGTTTCTTAGTTGGCATTGCGCTGACTTTCGCAACTTATTTCTATTTCTCTTTCTCGTTCTATTGTCCAGCTTCTTTTGGAGCTTGAAAAACTTGTGCTCATTCAAAACTTGCATGATTCCTTATCTGAAAAATGAAGGGCCCAACAAGACATTTTCCAATTTAACATATTGCTTCCAAATTTATATCCAAATCTCACGGTAAATGGATAAAAATAAGGATGTAGGTAGTAAAATAGAAATGAAACATAAAAAATGATGATAATACAAGTCATAATGCATTTCTTTGGTGTTGGTCCACTTCCAACAAGTGTCCATAGCCCTGATGGAGTCACACCAGTGTCACAATCCTTGCTCTACTGTCAGCGAGTGTCCATAGACTTGACGAAGATACTTGCATGTCCCATGTGATCTGGAAATAATTTCCCAAATCCTTTACCTTTTATAATATTTGATTCTCTTTTACTTAGATATATAGGTGGATAGGGGGATTCCAGTTAACCATTAAAGTCACTAGGGATGACACCTGTGATGGTGATATTTTCTAACTTGATTATAGATGATAAAACTTCCCGAGTCGTGATTCCTAGCCTACCACAAAAATTTCATCTAGACCATTTCATTTAGCTCATATAGAATAGTGATATATTGTTCAGTGTAGTCTCTTGGATATTTGTTTTCTCAGTATATCTTCATATTGACAAGCTATGTTCCTCCACCAGATATTGACTTGTGATAGCGAGTAAAGGGATTTCATGTCTGGGGAGATAAGTAGATTTGACATCATATCACATAGACGTTTAGGTTCTCTGCACCATATGTGATACATTTAGACATGTGACTTGATTTAAGTTGTGAGAACTCCAGAATTACAAAGGGAAGTCATCAATAAGAACATGGAAACAATTCTAGTAATCAAACAGATCAAGAAAACCAACCTAACTAAGAAGTAAAATCAAATGAAAAACATAATCAAGGTTTATTTATGTAGAAGTGACCAATAACCTCAATGGATAACTAATATAGTGTTTCAAGACTTAGTCATTTATAGGGAGAGAGTCAACTTATCCCTGAAGGTTTTGTAATCAAAAAGTTCTTTGGCCAATTGTTTCTTTAATGAGGTAGGGGAAAATCCAAAGTTGTTGAAATTTTGAATGTTTCCCTTTATCTTCATGTAGATTGTCCCATTTTAGGACTAAGTACCCAACTTGGAACTCCTTCTCACCTGCATATTTCTTATCAAACCAACATTATATTGTTTTCTGGTGAGCTTTGAACTTTCTTTTGGTTTTTTCACATATTTCCTCAAGGTTCATCAAGGTATCGATGCAACTTTGGATGACATGATATTCTTTTCCTTGAGACTATTGTGTAAGATATAGGGAAGGTAGGTAGATGTTCGAGGGTAAAATGAATTCTTTCCCATACAAAATAAAGTAAGGTGAAGTCCTGATGGAAGATTTTGGGGTGACATGATCCTCCTAGAGAGCATTTTGTAATGCATTGTGCCAATTTCTCTGGTGATAAACTACAGTTCATTTAAGGATATAGATGATGTTCTTGTTTGTAGATTCTGCTAATCCATTTCCTTGGGGATAGAAATTGGATGAGTATTTTAAAATAATCCCTTTTTCCAATGCATACTCAAATAATTTCAAGGATGAGAAGTAAGTAGCATTATAAAATACTAAAGAGTTAGGAATTCCAAACCTCATGATAATGTGTTGCCTAAGAAAATTTATCACTAATTCTTCATTCACTTTGACTAAAGGTATTGCTTCAATCCAATGTGTAAAATAATTAATTATGGTTAGAATATACCTGTGTTGTTTGGACGAATGAGGATTTATCTCACCAATGATATCTAGGCCCCACTGCTTGAAAGGTTCTTCCACTGCTACAGGTTGGAGAGGAAGAGCAACTTTAAGTTCCCTCCCCACAAATTTTTGGCATGCTTCCTAGCTCCTTGGTTCCACATGAGCATCCTTGAAGAGTGTGGGCCAATAATATCCTTCTCTCATCACTTTGTGGGTTGTTGTGTTTCCTAAGAAATGACCACCAAGCGATCCATCATGCATATCTTTTAGGACATTATCAACATCTTGTTTTTTTAGGCATTTGAGTAATAATATGTTGTAATTATTTCTGAACAAGATGCCATGTAATGATTGATAATGTAAATATTTCAGCTATGGTACTCTTTTTTTATTAACATTGAGATGGTTTAGAGTGGTGACATATTGCAGATAATATTTAAGATCATTTTAACATGAACCTTCAATGGATGGGACATATGGAACCTGTTGTGTATACATTAAAGGTTCATCTTGCCAACCATCCTCCTCTTGTTCTTCACCATCAACTCCTCGTGTCACTAATATACACAAGCCTTGACCTTTCACAATATTGGCTGGTTTGAATTTGAGGTCATATTATTGTAGAGTTGTTATCCAATTCCCTCATCTTTCAACAAGTTCTTTTTAAACAAATAGGGACCTTACTTCTGGATGTGGGATGGTGACTTTAGTGTGATTTTTTAGGATATAAGGTCTAAACTCTTTGATTTATTTATGGACAACAAAGGCTTGCTTGTCCACTAGAGGATAATTTATTTCAGCACCTTGCAACCCAATTCTCATAAACCCGATAGGGTATTCATCTCCTCGTTCCTCCTTTTATGTGAGCACTGTTGCTAACGAGTGATCAGATGCGAATGTATATAGCAGGAAATCTTTGGAAAAATTAGGACTCTGAAGAGATGGTGCATTGGATATAGTGGTTTTGATGTTTTCAAATGCTTCCTTCTCCAATGGTGTCCATTTGAACTGCACACCATTTTTAATACGTTTTTGTAAAGGTTTCACAATTTCAACAAAATATGGGACGCATATTCTTACGAAATTGATTTTGTTGAAGAATGATTGCATGGACATCTTGTTGTGCAGTGGAGAAATTTGTAGAATGGATTTCGTTCTCTCAGGATCCACCGAAATCTTGTCTTTAGAAATGATGTTTCCTAATAAAATACCTTATGAAACAATGAATACAATTTTCTTGGGATTAAGAGAAATCCCATACTTTCTACACTGTTCAAAAATCTGTTTCATATTTTTTGGGTGGTCTTCTCTCTTTTTAGAATAAACAATGACATCATCAAGGTAAACCACCACAATATGACTGATCAATCCCTTGAAATCAATGTCCATATCCCTCTAAAATGTGTCTCATGTGTTCATAAGACCAAAGGGAATCCGTCTATAAGAATAATTCCCCCATTTAGTTCATAAAGTGGTCTTTAATCAGTCTGGTTTTTCCACAAGAACGTGATTGTATCCCGATAATTTGTCTAATAGAGATAATAGTTGAGATCTAGAAACAAGTTGTAGGATTTGTTCCATTGGGGGAACTGAATAGTTATGTTTTTTGAAAGTGCGATTGAGATTCCGGAAATCTATACAAATTCTTATTTCTCCCGACTTTTTTTATCATGGGAACCATATTAGAGACCCAAATTGAATGTCTCACTTTGAAAATGATTTGTGCATCTAATAACTTCTTGAGTTCCTTCTGAATCAGAGGTTATATATTTTGATGTATCTTTCTTATCTTCCGCTGGAACAATTTGATCCCTTCTTTGATGGGGATCACATGATGTATAATCCATGTATCATATGTCTTCAAGTAATCATACGTACATACAAAAACATCTCGATACTTCTTGAATAATTGTGTGAACATGTATTTCTCTGAATCTGAAGAACAAGTTCTCAGGTTAACATACTTCGATTGTTTAGATGTTCCCAGATTGACCAAGAGATGCATCATAGTGGAGTTGTTTGTCTTTGGATTAGGTGGCCTCCTAAACTTGGATTGTAAATCAAAAAAAATTTCAAGATTCAAAACGTTCTTTGGACCACACTTTGTCTTCACCTTATTAGTTTATGTTGGCCCTTGACCAAGTTTTGGGAGATTCTTGGCCATGTTGACCTATTTTGAACTTCGACAGCCTATCGAAGGAGGAGTGTAAGATGAAGCAGACATCACGGGATATTGGTCCCTTTTTGGGTCCTTTTTGGGTTTTGGGGATTATGTAATGGGAATGGGATGTCGGCCCATGGGTTTACCCATGCTTACGCCTATTTTGTAATGTATAAATAGATATCTAGGCAATGTAAGAAGAGGTCGCTAGTCAATTGTAAGTTTATGCTAAGTGAAAATATGGTTTGTAAAGGCTTTGTTTATGCTTGTAGATCTAAGTGCAAGTGGTTGTAACAGACAGTGGAAGGATTTGTGCTATGATGAGAGGAAGAAGGATCTAGCGAGGTGCGCAAATCTCCTATCCTAGGCGAAGTAGGATTTTGGTGGCTCTGTGTTTGTAATGGATTGACTGAAAACAATAAAGAAGAAGAGTTGGTGGACGTATCCCCAGGGTGGGGGTGAACCACGTAAATATTGCGTTGTTATTCTTTGTGCTTTTTCTTGATGTGTTCATGTCTTCTCTTGCTAAGTTCTTTGATAGAGATAGATAAATCTGCTCATGATTTGTGCTAATGATGTGTAAGAATGTTAGATTTGGCCCATATGAATGTGCTTAGTGCTTGCTATGCTAGATATAACCTACATGTTTATGATAAAGTGCTTGAATACATCAGATATGAGTGAATGATGCAATGCTCTGTTCTAACCACGCAGTAGAATAATGGTTGAATATTGAGTAATTGTCCATGCTAAGTGCTCTGTTAAGTACTATAATCACAGATCTGTGTCCCAGCTAAGGTTGCAGACATTTGATTCCTACAACCACCCCTGCCTCTACCTCGGGTGAGACTTCATCTGCTTCACAGGTGTTGTTGAAAGGGTCAGTAGTTAGGGTTTTGTTGGTGTGTTGTTGTTGCATTGACCCCTAGGTCTGCCCCTGTGCCAACAAATGGTTCCATTTCCAGGACCTGGAACTATGATTGTTAGGAACTAAGGAAGAAGAAGCTTTGTGAAAATATTCGACCTAAAATTGTGAAATCTCTATGCGTAGATATGTTTCCCTAGTGCACAACATTTACTTGGCCTTTGAAGCTTTGTGCCAAAAGGAAGGTCAGATATGAAGAAAGGAAGGTTGGATCTAAAGAAAAGAGGTTAGATTTGAAGAAAAGAGGTAAGATATGCAAGCTTTGTGCTCAGATAAACATAAGAACAGTGAAAATTTCTAGATCTGAAAGCTTTATGCTCTGTAAAAGTAAGATAAGTGGAATTTTTTGTTTCTAAAGTATGGATCTAGGTATGTTTGATAGATTTTATCCTAGCTTGAAAACTAGGGAACTAATAGATGAAAGAAGGTTTCATATGAATATATCTGATAGGAATAGTGAAAAATATGTTATACCTATGCAAAGAAAGAATGTTTGGACTAACAAATGGATGTAGGATCTTAGAAAGAATTTGTTGCAGGTTAGGTCCTATGATCCTAGCGCGCAGTATAGGAGAAGTTGGGGATCTTTTAAAAGAAAGAGAGGATTAACCCTCTATTACAGATGCAGAAGATTAGTACATATTGCTAAGGAATGCCCTGGAAGAAGAACTAGTTGTCTTTGTTGCAAAGATATGGACCATGAAGTGTTGGATTTCCCTAGAATGATAGCTAATATTGAAGGAATAAATCTGAACCAATAAAACCCTAAGGAAAATCCAGAGGCTAAGGAAGAATACCAAACAGAATCAGAGAAAACATTGCTACATATGAAAGAAACCCTGAATGACCACCGACATGTCAGATTATCAGAGATCTTCAAAGAAAAGGAATGCCTCGAAGAAAGAATAGGAGACTTTGACATTGACTGTGTTCTGGATGAAGAAACACAGGTGAATATTATGACAAAATGAACCTGGGAACTTATAGGGAAGCCTACTCTCATTCCATGACTGGGAGGATGTTGGAAGCCAATTCAATTTTTTTCCATTGACCTATAAGCTGCCTACACCTATGTCTTCTGAACTTCAAATTGTCGTCGCATTTTGCAAATAGACGATATTTTCATTTCTTGCAACACTTGCAAATTGGTCTCCATTTAGTTTTCATGACTGTAAGCGTGAAAACTCCTCCATCGTTATTTGAACTGTCATGATCTCTTTATTGATATTTTGAATAACACTTACCTTTGGATTATTATTATGTGGCTAAAAGGATTTTTGAACTATGCCTATTTGCCTATTCTCATTTTGGTTGCATAACTTTGTTTTATTAAGTTTATGAGGCTTTGAGCGTATGGGTTTATACTTCATTGATTCATTGAATTGCATAAGGGTCATTATTTATTTATTTTTTATATATGTGATATGATCCTTATAATAATCATTTTGTGGCTCATGGCTTGTAAGTTTTATGAATGGAATTTGGCACAATGGTTTTAAAACATTGATTAAACATTATGCGATGGTGCATTGATAACACTTCGTGATGGGTTTCACGTTGAATGTTAA
Source organism: Picea engelmannii (assembly GCA_009831015.1). Lineage (NCBI taxonomy): Eukaryota > Viridiplantae > Streptophyta > Pinopsida > Pinales > Pinaceae > Picea > Picea engelmannii. The sequence goes on along the minus strand of ML780363.1, from coordinate 970,935 downwards.
TGGTTTGAAATACTATAATGGCGCATTGATATATCATCCACTGTTTAATTCTTTGGTTGAACGAATGATATGGTTTTGAGCTACGTTATGATTGATCGAATTGGTGGTTGTACTTTTCCATTACTATTATGCATGGCGGTGAATAATTCCACCACCCTCATATGTGCACATTAATGCTTCCCCTTTGATCATTCATTGTTGTTACACCAGACATTTCCCCTCCTATGTGTTAGTGTATTCAACCCAAACCCTTACCATGTGATCGCACCATGGCTCTAGTCGTGAGGGCTGAACCCAATGGTAGCCAGACTTTGTTGATGTTCGACAGTGCCCGCAGTGACCTTGAAGAAAATGGGTGGTTTTCGTTTATACAAAAATTTGATGGTTCTAACCTCTGCGTTGCTAGGCAATTAGCCATGACCTTTGATGGTTGTCGAGCCAAGGTTGGCGATGTTCAATTGCAAATTGATGAGCAGTTTATCAGCCACGCTACGGGTTTGCCTGTCACTGGACAACGATGGTCCAAGAATTGCAAAGTAGAAGAGGTCCCTTGGACCCTTCTCTTCCAGTCACGTAAGGTTATCTCCTGCGACAAAGGTTTGCCCGTGACCATGCTGAAACAGCGTTGGCATGATTTGCTGATGATAATCAAATAGTTTATCACCTGCGAGGGTCGGTATGGGTTTGTTTTCTTACACCACCTTCGTTTGCTTATGGTTTTCATGGGTTATCAGCTCAATATGCCATATTACTTGCATAGAAGCCTGTTTAAAATGTCAAAGAAATACAAAAGGAACCAGGCTGATAGTAGCCTTATTCATTATGGGTTAGTTAAGATTATTGTTGTCTGTCATTTGGGGTTACACGGAGATTGTTGGAGCAATTTCCTAGCTCGCAATGAGTTTGAGGATTCGAACCCACCACAGGTTGACAAACCTGTGGTGACCGAGGACAAGGTTGTACCCCCAGTACCCTATAGCATCCTTTTACCTAAACCCTTGCCCGACTCACCTATCAACCTATCCCATACCATGACTAAGAATGCTGAAACTGTGGGAAAGAAGCCTAAATCCAAACCTACTGCAAACACCAGAGGCAAAAATAATGCCCGTTTACTTTCTCGAATGGCGAGGAACAAGCCAAAACCTCTGGTCAACCCTGACCCTATCGTATTAAGTGAAGACTCCGACTCAGAAGTGAAGTGTTTCTTGGCTAGCGAATACCCCTATTCGGAAGGTCTGTGTGCCGAACCCTCATATGACTTTGTGTTGAACCTACCCCCTTGCCTACAAAATGACCCTAACCACCCAGGCATTAAGCTTCCTTGTGAAACCCCGGGTCATTCATCTAAACCCTCTCTTGCTCTGTCGAAATCTACAGTGCCACCCTGTGATCAGTGCAGCTCGTGGTTAGAAAGATATTATCTCGATGTGCCAATGCTACAGTCAAGAATTCACTCTTTGGAGGACCAAGTTACACGGCTTACCAGTAAAAAGGATAAATTGCAAGCCACTAATAAGAAACAGAGGACGACAGGTTCCATCTTGTTTAAAAATGTGGAGTCAGCTACAGTGGTCGTGAATTCTAAGTTGGCATAATTTGAGCAGCATCACTGGTATGTTTTATCACTTGTTTATATAATGAATTTGAATTCGGTTTTGGATTGATTCTATTTACAGCGTTGATTTGCTCTGTCACACTTTATGCATTCTATACATATCCATGCTTTAATTAAATGGAAGCTCGTTTTCCCAGTTTGAATTTTCATCGGTTTGTTGGATCTTGGTGTGGATTTCATTGGTTTGATTTAGCTAAAATGAGTGCTCTGTTTTTAATTGAAGTCGTTTGTATCTATTCTAGACCCAAGTTGTTTCTCATATTTCAATTTTTAACACAATCATATTTTGATTCATTCTGGTTATAATGTATACGATATGATTGGCAATAATGGTTAACTGTTACGATTTTATGTTCCATATGACTTTCGACCAACTCGAATACATTTCAGATTGTTTTCAATATAGTTATGTACAAAATCACCCAAATCATGAATAGATTCGATTCATAACAGTTATACCCAGCAGGTTAATTCGCATTGGTTTACTCGACTATGTTATCAGTTCGATTCATATTGCAATGAACATGTTGTTTGAATTTGATTCCAAGAACGAAATCGACTGTATCCAGGTCCACGATTTGGTTCTATAATTAAACTCAGTCGTGATTTGTTTTGATTATTTGCCCAGTTTGCAATTATGAAATCGGTTTGATTATGTTAAGATTGTGAGCATGATTATCGATCATGTCTGTCGACTGTGTAAGGATCAATCACGAAATTGGTTAAGTTGATGTTGTGACATATGATTTCGTTTACACATAATTGAAACAATCTATCTATCTTTACATTTGATTGAACAATATGAATCTGTGGTTATATCATTATAGCTATAACAAGTGAGAAATGGTTACATTGGATTAAATCGTATCTCATACGACATGACTCATTATTGATTTCATTTGGATATGAAACAGTCTCGTTACTGTTTGACCCGTTTTTATGGTAAAAGAAAAACAGAGTATTCTTACCCCTGTTTTCTATTGAATCACTTTTGATTTTGTTTAATTTGAATGATAAGATCATTTGAATCATTAGTGATTTGTTGTTAATGTTTATTGAAAGAAAATTGGATTGGATTATTTTAAAGAGATTTGATTTGATTTTTATTTTGATCATGTATGCTATTTTAGACTAGCTACAGAATCAGATGATTCTGTAGCTAGGTCTGTAGGATTAGATTTTTTTGATACTAAAATATCTTTCTAACTTATTGATTTTGATCTATTGCAGATGAATTCAAAATTGCAGTGGATTTGATAAGCAATTAGAGGATGTTTGAGATATTTTACTTGCATTTTAGTTCCTAGTTTAGTTGATTTTGGGAATATCTTCCCAGATTATGTAAAACAGTTTGATATTATCCACAGGGAGGTTTTACCCTCTGGAGAGACTTATAAATACCTATTAATTTTGTAATAATGCACATCCTCATTCGTGGGAGAACAAGGATATGTGATTTTAATACAGATTGAGGAAGAATTTGGTGTTTTGTTACAGCTTTAGCTTCTCATTATATCAATATTTTGTTTCGTGTTGTGTATATCAATTGTATCTGGTTAATGACTACTTTAGCTATCTTAATCATGTGCATATGATATAATTTTAATCACTGTAATCCATATCTGATTTCTTCCAAGCATTTAAAGAAACATAGCAATTGATTAGTTCAGTTTGTGAATGACAGGTTTCCCTTCTTCATAAGTTGAATTATTAAGTATAAGTTTTTGCATAACAGGTTTACCTTATTGCAGAGATTTATAAATCATAAAATTGTTCTGATTTTTTATGTCTTGTTTGTCCTGTAAACAACTCAAAGAGAAGCACAACCTATCATTTACGAGAAGCTTCTGGATCAACTGGTGTGAGTTTTCTTCCTCCTACCAGCTTCGAAGTCATCACACACAGGACAAATTTGGAAGCGTTTCTAGGTCTGTTTGTTGTTATTTGTTTAGTAGATCTGTTAATATTTTAGTTAGATATATATGTATGTTTAGTATATTAGATCGTTTAATTTCAGTAAGTTTTATTTCTTATTCATAAAATCATAAAAAAATCAAAATATATTTCTGGCTGTCTTAGGGCAAAAAGTAAATGAGTTTTATAGGTTTTATTCAAATCTGCAAGATTGTACATAGTGTATATTTGTGAGTAAGTTGTAATCCAATTAGAAATTAGATAATTAGTTATTAGAGTTAGTATAATAGTAGTTTGTATATAGAATAGTTAGTAGTTTAGTTTATTTTTACTTTAATTTGTTAGTTAGTTTAGAGTAGTTTATATTTAGTTTAGTTTGTTTTATTTAGTTTAGTTAGTTTAGTTTGTTATATTTAGTTTAGTTTGTTTTATTTGTTTTAGTTAGATTAGTTAGTTTAGATTAATTTTTTATTTGGTTTTCCTAAGACCTTAGAACGGCCAACGGAGCCGTTAAACCTGTCAGGGTGGTTCATTCCAAACGGCTTGGGTTATTTAGACAACCCTGGACCGGTTCCACTCTCTCAATTGACGAACGAACAATTTCGCCCGTCAAAAAATGGCGCTATAAGGAGGGCCTGAACTTAATTAATGGCACGAGGCGGTCACAAGACTCCTCCACCACCTAATCTCACACCTATAGTGACTAGAAGCCGTTCAAACGATAATATTCCCCCTCAAACAGCAACTACTTCAACCGACGATCCACAGATCACAGTTGAGCCAGCAACCCCTAATCCTACAGGTGGTGATATCCAAGAGATCGTTCGTCAATCTCTTATCAAAACACATAGTGCCTTAGCTAGTTTAAGGTGACCAAATCATCCATGGGGTCAACCTTTGGATTTCTCTGACATCAGAGAACAATTAGGTGACATTAATCTCACTGTGAATCCTACAGATCCAAACACAAATCCTGTTGCAGGAGGATCTGGGATACCTCCTTCACCACCTCCCTCATCCCCTTCCTCTTCTGGAGGAGATTCCTCTTCTGACGAAGGAAATCCACCTTCTCAGCCTTCCACACCCAATTCCCCTATGGCGAATCAGAACAACCCTGCTAGACCTTGGTTGGACCAGGATGTTGTAGCTGTACCTGGAGCTCAACACCCTTTACCTAAACACCTGGAGAAATGGCTTCCCAAGTTTGATCCTGATTCAAAACAGAAAGCTGAAGATCATATCAAAAAATTTATGTTAGCCATCAGACTCCTTAATGTTGAACATGAAGACGTTGTCTGTAGGTTGTTCCCTTACACTTTCAAGGGTAATGCATCCACATGGTACTTTGCCCAACTTCCCCATACCATCGTTTCTTGGGAAAAGTTTGAGTCATGCTTTTTGGAAAAATTCGGAGATGGTAAACCTCCGGAAGTCCTGGTCATGGACCTTTCTAGCTTAAAAATGAACCCGGAATAAAAAGTTAAATATTTTAATCAAATATTCTTAACGCTTAAAAATCGAATCCCTGCAGATTCTATGCTTGCTGAGAGTCTTGTAATAGCTTACTACACTAAGGCTCTACATCAAAGTATAGCTATTTGGGTTAAAAGATATAAAAAGGCCATGTTGTTAGAAGCCTTCAAGGAGGCTACCCAGATTCAAAAAGACATACTTAGTCTTAAGGACTCTTCTTGCAACGAAACTAAAACTAGTTCTTCTTCCAAAAAGAAGATTAAAATTCTCCCCAGACCCACACAAAGCAAAACACAACCTGAAAACTCTGATTTGGAAAATTTAACTAAAGTTGTTCAAAAATTGTCTAATCAAGTTATAGATTTAAAAAGGTCAACTGAAGAAGCTTCCTCGAGTAAAGGACCCTACAAACCTCCTTTCCGAAAACCTTTTCCTACTAACCGACCTAATCCAACCACCGAGGGCCTTAATCTAGAAAGTCTGTAATGTGCTATTCAAACAATTATAGAATCCCAAGATAACCTGATGCCCCCTGATATTCCTCAGGAGGAAGTTGAACTAGAGACAGTTCAAGAAGAAGAGTCTTCTCCAAACATCTTTGGACATTTCTCGGACAGTATCTTTCAAGATAAATTCGAGACTGTTCACCCTTATAACACTAGCAGTAAGACAGCCAACAAGCCTTCTACCGAGAACACTACAACTTCACCCCCAAAGCCATCTAAATCAGAAGAAGCTAAACAGAGAAATGTCAGCCCCAAATTAGATTATGATGTTGTTGAAGATCTTAAAAAATTAAGGGCTAACATTTCTATCTATGAGTTGTTGAAATTTCCATTTTTGTTACAGAAGATGTTGCAAAATATTTCAGAGAATGGCAAGAATGGTAATTCGAATGGTAACAAGGTTGTGCAAAGCAAAGTTCCACAGAAGACTTCCACAAAAAATAATTCTGATCCTCAAGATAAAGGAAGCCTTCCTGTGGCCCCTGTAAATAATAATGTAAATAATGTAGATAAAGAAATTGCGAGTAAGAAATCACAAGCTACTACTCTTAGTACTCGTAAGAATGTACCACCATTTCTTTTAACTTTCGAGATTTTCAACAGAAATGTGCATAATTGTATGGTTGACTTAGGAGCATCATCCAATGTGATGCCTTGGTCTGTTTGCCAAAAGATTAACGCTGAAGTAGAACCATCTTCCTTAAAAATCATACAACTTGATCGAACAGATGTTAAAGTTATAGGCGAACTGAAAAATGTATTAATTAGATTATCGTCTAACCCAAAGTTTCATCAAGTTATTGATATAATTGTTGTGGATATTCCAGAGGTGTATGGTTTGTTTTTGAACAGGGATTGGTCGGAGCAACTACATGGTTACTTCACAACAGACTGGTCTCACTTATGACTTCTAGAGAATGGTAAGCCCAGCAAGATCAGAGTGAATCGTGAGCGTTACCTCAAGTTCATGGTCATGGATTTGAATGACCCTAATGAACCATACACACCTCTTGTGGATTCACCCGAAGTCCAAGGGATGGATACTTTCTTCGGAAATTTCATGGCTGAAGTCTCACCTATCATCAATCCCGGACAGCAGTCTAAGATCATAGCATTTGTGCAACCAACAGATTCTATGAAACAGTCTCATGAGCCCGATGGAAACCAAATTTTGTCTCTATATTTCGACGGTTCTAAGTCTAAGAAAGGAGTTGGTGTAGACTGCATCATTATCGATCCGGCAGGTAATAATACATTAATGGCTTGTAGACTAGAATTTGAATGTACTAACAATATTGCAGAATATGAGGCTTTACTGCAAGGTCTCAGAAAAGCCCTGGATATGAACATTCAAAACCTGGTTGTATTTGGCAACTATGAAATAGTGGTCAGACAGGTAAGATATTCCATACACTGTCTTTCCCCGCATCTCAAAAGTTACCAGGCTGAGGTATGGAGTTTAATGAATAAATTTTATGCTTTCAATATAAATTCCATTCCTAGGCTAAATAATACTGAAGCAAATCTACTAGCTAATGTAGCCTCTAAACTTCTCCCTGCAGAAGGCTTATCTCCAAACGCATTCTCCGTGGAGCTATTGTTTCAACCATCTGTTCCTGACAATATTACAAACTGGAGAGTATTTGATGATGATCGGTAGATCATTGACTTTCTGCACATGGAAGAAACCTTTCAAGGTTCGGTGATAGATGAACGCACGCACGACGACAATTTGCACGACTTTACGGTAATACCTAATCCGAAATATCCTGAAGCTCTATCGGACATGGTAAATTTCATACCCAAATCCATAGTTAGATTAGAGAAGTTTTATGATTTTGAAGATAAATTTAAAAAGACGGTCAATTGTAAAACCAATAGTTCCTCTTTGTCTTATGAAAAAGTCAATTTAGGGACTAGTGAAAATCCTCAGTGTATCAATCTAGGCTTGGGATGATCTGAAAAAGAAAAAGCTGCTTTTGTTAAATTGTTTAAATAATTTAAGGATGTCTTTGCACATACTTACGATGATCTTAAAACGTTTGATCCTAATATCATACAGCATGTCATCCCGATGAAGCCCCAAACCTTACCCTTCCAACAGAAACTGAGGAAAATTCACCCTAAACTAGAGCCGACCGTTCAAAAATAATTGAATAAACTCCTAAGTGCTAAAATATTTTTTCCTGTTAGGCACACTCAATGGGTGTCCAACCTTGTCCTAGTGTGGAAGAAAAACAGGGAAATCCGACTTTGTGTCAATTTCTGAAACCTCAACAAAATGTCTGACAAAGACAACTATCCTGTCCCTCCCATGGAATAGATCCTGCAACAGGTATCTGCTTCCGAGAGGCTATATTTGTTGGATGGTTTCTCTGGATACAACCAAGTTCTAATATCTCTGCCAGACCAACTAAAAACTACCTTTCGTACCCCGTGGGGCACTTATGCTTATCACAAAATTCCCTTTGGATTGATTAATGTTGGTGCTACCTTTCAAAGAGCAATTGACATTGATTTTAGAGGCTTAATCAATCACTCTGTAGTAGTTTACTTAGATGATGTAACTATTTATTCTAAAAACAAAGACGATCATCTAGCTCACTTACGAGCCGTTCTGCTACGATGTCGTAAATACGGCATCTCCTTGAACCCCAAAAAGTCCATCTTTGCAGTAGAACAGGGTAAATTACTAGGATTCATTGTGTCTAGTGATGGGATGATTATTGACCCCGAGAGGACTCAAGTCATTGCTAAACTTCCTTCGCCTACCTCCAAAAAATCCATGCAGTCTTTCCTAGGCCAGATTAATTTTGTGAGAAGATTTGTCCCCAATTTCTCCGAAATGGTCAGGCCTCTCCAGAACCTGATTAAGAAAGACACTCAGTATCACTGGGGACCCATAGAAAACCAAGCTTTCAATGCTATAAATAAGGCCATAATAGACGCTCCGTCTTTCATGAGCCCTGACTTCTCTCAAGATTTTACACTCTATACTTTTGCCTCTGATCATTCCTATGTCGCAGTCCTAACTCAGAAGAATTTCGAGAACAATGAAGTACCCATCTCCTTTATGAGCTCTACTTTCAAAGGTGTTGAACTTAACTACCCAGTGGTCTATCGGAAAGCCTACGCTATTTTCAAAGCAGTTAAACACTTCCGGTCATATCTTTTGAAGTCCAGGATGGAAGTCATTGTCCCCTACCCTGTCGTGAGGAACTTGTTAGTGAAAAAGGAGTTACGAGAGAAGAGAGCCAACTGGATCACCTCCTTGCAGGAGTATGACTTAGAGATCACCCCAGCTCAGATCGTGAGAGGCCAAGGGTTGTGTAAATTGGTAGTTGATTCAGAAATAGGACAACAAGAAGATAGTGATACATCAAACCTAGAACAACGTGATCAAAGTTTGATTTGTTGTGCGCAAAACCTCGTTAGTCCCTGGTATGACGATATTAGATTCTATCTTGAACATGGATCAACACCTCGTCACCTTGACCCTGCCAAAAGAAGAGGGTTGAGACTAAAATCTGCCTCCTTTCATCTAGTTAACGGTATACTGTTTCGTCAGAACTTTGATGGTGTACTGATGTGTTGCCTCGAAAAAGACGAAGCAGAAAAAGTCTTGCCTGAGTTGCATGCAGGAGAAGCTGGTGGTCACTTCGGTGGTGACACCACTGCTCATAAGGTTTTAAGATATAGTTACTACTGGACCACGCTTTTTAGAGACACCCATGCCTTGTGTCGTAAATGCATCATCTATCAGAAAGCATCAGGGCGGTTGCAAAAACTAGCCTTCCCCTTGCAACCCGTTTCAGTCGAATCTCCTTTCCAGCAATGGGGCCTTGATATCATAGGTCCTATTAACCCTCCATCCTCACAATAGCACAAGTATATTGTGACAGCCACAGACTACTTTACACGATGGTCTGAAGCTGTTACGCTAAGAACTGTTAACACAAGTCAGGTGATAGCTTTTCTAAACTCAAATATTATCACCCGTTTCGGTACTCCTGATTGTCTAGTGTTTGATAACGCTTCATACTTTTCTTATCTTGAGATGAGTGAGTTCGCTTTGGAGAAAGGAATTAAGCTGAAGTATTCTGCTAGTTACTACCCCCAGGGCAATGGCTTAGCAGAATCAACAAACAAGAACTTAATCAAAATTATCAAGAGAACCGTGGCTGAAAATCACAAGAATTGGCACAATGCACTGCTGAACGTATTGTGGGCTGATAGGGTAACACCCAAAGCCGCTATAGGGAACTCCTCCTTTTTTCTCGTTTATGGCAGAGAAGCTATTCTGCCACCTCACATTCTTCTTCCGTCGCTTCAGTTGTCACAAAAAGTCCAAGAAGAAGATTGTCCCCCTTTAGAAAGCCGCATTAACGCTTTGATGAAGTTGGAAGAAGAAAGAGCCCAAGATAAGTGTAAGTTAGATCAACATCAACAATTGATTAAAGGCTGGTTCGATTCTAATTCTGCTTCTAATAGGAATTTTGAAGTAGGCGATCTCGTCTTAAAGTGGGACAAACCACACGAAGGAAAGGGTGAGCACACCAAGTTTCAAAACTTATGGCTTGGGCCATTTTTAATTTATTAAAAGTTGGGTCCTAGTTCCTTTCGATTGCAGAATCTTGAAGGGCAGCTTGACACCTATCTGGTGAATGGCCAAGCCCTGAAAAGATACTTTTCTTGATAACTACCCTTGTATATTATGTACATAATTTCATTTTGGTTTTCTTTTCCTTTGCTTTCTGTTTGATTTGATTTTGACTTGAATTGATCAGTTTGTGTTTTTTGAACAATACACATACCAGTATACTGAGCCAGTTAGACAAAGACCATAGAAAAATTTCTTCGCTGAAATAACTTCTGAAAGTTTGTACAAACATCAGTGATATATTTGATATCTATGTTGGACAATTTTGGTGTTTGAAAGAAGTTTACTGATTTCAATCTCTGAGAAAAGTTTGTCATGATCATCTATTATCTTTTTACGCTGTCCCTTTTCCGTAAAGGAATGACTCAAAAGATGTCTCCCTGTCATAGAAATTGTTTTAAAAATAAAACATCTCTGGAATTGAATAAAGGACAGTAATAAAAATTCTGATGAGGTCTGAAAAATATGTTAAATTATTAAAATTTTCAGCGTCACCCCGCTCAACTATATATCTACAAAAGAAAAACAAAATAAAATATGAATAAGAGTTGTGGGAAGTGTTTGTAAACCCACCAAGATGTTGAACAGGTCTGATGGCAGTGGGTAAATGCAAGCATGGCACCAAGACAACTTCGCTGGGGTATTGAACAAGCCCGCTGGTAGCGAAGCAATGTCAAGTATATGAAAATTTGTAAAAACAAAAGAAACCTCTTTAACGTCCTTTATTCTGATCTGGAACTTCTTAACAGGATACAGATGTCAGAGTGGGTCAAATGGAAACCCTGTTGAGGCTATGGACGCCTGCTGGCAGCAGTGGCCATGCCAACAGTATTGAAGATTTTATCATTAATATCGTCACTTGCTGATCTTAAGACTGTCATTAGTTTTCATCTTTTAAAACATCACTGGAAAAGATGGTAAATGATGATGTTAGTATGATTTTCTGGTTGTTGTTTTTGAGTCAAAATTTTCTTTGTTGTCCTAATCTAAATTTGTTTCTTTTGACAGAGATAACTGCTTCTCCCAGTGTGTCGCCATTGTTGGCAGCCAATTCAATTTTTTTCCATTGACCTATAAGCTGCCTACACCTATGTCTTCTGAACTTCAAATTGTCATCGCATTTTGAAAATAGACGATATTTTCATTTCTTGCGACACTTGCAAATTGGTCTCCATTTAGTTTTCACAACTGTAAGCATGAAAAATCCCCCATCGTTATTTGAACTGTCATGATCTCTTTATTGATATTTTGAATAGCACTTACCTTTGGATTATTATTATGTGGATAAAAGGATTTTTGAACTATGCCTATTTGCCTATTCTCATTTTGGTTGCATAACTTGGTTTTATTAAGTTTATGAGGCTTTGAGCGTATGGGTTTATACTTCATTGATTCATTGAATTGCATAAGGGTCATTATTTATTTTTGTTTTATATATGCGATATGATCCTTATAATAATATTTTTGTGGCTTATGTCTTGTAAGTTTTATGAATGGCATTTGGCACAATGGTTTTAAAACATTGATTAAACATTATGCGATGGTGCATTGATAACACTTGGTGATGGGTTTCATGTTGAATGTTAATGGTTTGAAATATTATAATGGCGCATTGATATATCATCCACCTTTTAATTCTTTGGTTGAACGAATGATATGGTTTTGAGCTACGTTATGATTCGAATTGGCGGTTGTACTTTGCCATTACTATTATGCATGGCGGTGAATAATTCCACCACCCTTGCATGCGCACATTAATGCTTCCCCTTTGATCGTTCATTGTTGTTACACCGAACATTTCCCCTCCTGTGCGTTAGTGTATTCAACCCAAACCCTTACCATGTGATCGCACCATGGATCCAGTCGTGAGGGATGAACCCAATGGTAGCCAGACTTTGTTGATGTTCGAAAGTGCCCGCAGTGACCTTGAAGAAAATGGGTGGCTGCCGTTTATACAAAAATTTGATGGTTTTAACCTCTGCGTTGCTAGGCAATTCACCATGACCTTTGATGGTTGTCGAGCCAAGGTCAGCGATGTTCAATTGCAAATTGATGAGCAATTTATCATCCACGCTATGGGTTTGCCTGTTGCTGGACAACGATGGTCCAAGAATTGCAAAGTAGAAGAGGTCCCTTGGACCCTACTCTTCCAGTCGCATAAGGTTATCTCCTGTAACAAAGGTTTGCCCGTGACCATGCTGAAACAACGTTGGCATGATTTGATGATGATAATCAAACAGTTTATCACCTGCGAGGGTCGGTATGGGTTTGTTTTCTTACACCACCTTCGTTTGCTTATGGTTTTCATGGGTTATTAGCTCAATATGCCATATTACTTGCATAGAAGCCTGTTTAAAATGTCAAAGAAATACAAAAGGAACCAGGCTGATAGTAGCCTTTTTCATTATGGTTTAGTTAAGATTATTGTTGTTTGTCATTTGGGGTTACACGGAGATTGTTGGAGCAATTTCCTAGATCGCAATGAGTTTGAGGATTCAAACCCACCACAGGTTGACAAACCTGTGGTGACCGAGGACAAGGCTGTACCCCCGGTACCCTATAGCATCCTTTTACCTAAACCCTTGCCCGACTCACCTATCAACCAATCCCATACCGTGACTAAGAATGTTGAAACTATGGGCAAGAAGCCTAAAGCCAAACCTACTGCAAACACCAGAGGCAAAAAGAATGCACGTTTAATTTCTCGAATGGTGAGGAACAAGCCAAAACCTCCGGTCAACCCTGACCCTATCGTATTAAGTGAAGACTCCAACTCAGAAGTGGAGTGTTTCTTGGAAAGCGAATACCCATATTCGAAAGGTCTGTGTGCCGAACCCTCATATGACTTTGTGTCGAACCTACCCCCTTGCCTACAAAACAACCCTAACCACCCAGGCATTAAGCTGCCTTGTGAAACTCCTAGTCATTCATCTAAACCCTCTCCTGCTCTGTCGAAATCTATAGTGCCACCCTGTGATCAGTGCAGCTCGTGGTTAGAAAGATATTATCTCGATGTGCCAATGCTACAGTCAAGAATTCACTCTTTGGAGGACCAAGTTGCATGGCTTACCAGTCAAAAGGCTAAATTGCAAGCCACTGATAAGAAACAAAGGACGACAGGTTCCATCTTGTTTAAAAATGTGGAGTCAGCTACAGCGGACGTGAATTCTAGGTTGGCATAATTTGAGCAGCATCACTGGTATGTTTTATCACTTGTTTATATAATGAATTTGAATTCGGTTTTGGATTCATTCTGTTTACAGCGTGAATTTTCTCTGTCACACTTTATGCATTCTATACATAGCCATAATTTAATTAAATGGAAGTTCGTTTTCCCAGTTTGAATTTTCATCGGTTTCTTGGATCTTGGTGTGGATTTCATTGGTTTGATTTAGCTAAAATGAGTGCTCTGCTGTTAATTGAAGTTGTTTGTATCTATTCTAGACCCAAGCTATTTCTCATATTTCAATTTTTAACACAATCATATTTTGATTCGTTCTGGTTATAATGTATACGATATGATAGGCAATAATGGTTAACTGTTACGATTTTATGTTCCATATGACTTTCGACCATCTCGAATACATTTCAGATTGTTTTCAATATGGTTCTATACAAAATCACCCAAATCATGAATAGATTTGATTCATAACAGTTATACCCAGCGGGTTAATTCACAGTGATTTACTCGACTATGTTATCAGTTCGATTCATATTGCAAAGAACATGTTTGAATTTGATTCCAAGAACGAAATCGACTATATCTAGGTCCATGATTTGTTTCTATAATTAAACTCAGTCGTGATTTGTTTTGATTATTTGCCCAGTTTTCAATTATGAAATCGGTTTGATTCTGTTAAGATTGCGAGCATGATTATCGATCTTGTCTGTCGACTATGTAAGGATCAATCACGAAATTGGTTAAGTTGATGCTATAACATATGATTCCGTTTACACATAATCGAAACAGTCTATCTATCTTTACATTTGATTGAACGATATGAATCTGTGGTTATATCGTTATAGATATAACAAGTGAGAAATGGTTACGTTGGATTAAATCGTATCTCATATGACATGACTCATTATTGATTTCATTTGGATATGAAACAGTCTCATTACTGTTTGACCCGTTTTTATGGTAAAAGAAAAACAGAGTATTCTTACCCCTGTTTTCTATTGAATCACTTTTGATTTTGTTTAATTTGAATGATAAGATCATTTGAATCATTAGTGATTCATTGTTAACGTTTATTGAAAGAAAATTGGATTGGATTATTTTAAAGAGATTTGATTTGATTTTTATTTTGATCCTATATGTTATTTTAGACTAGCTACAGAATCAAATGATTCTATAGCTAGGTCTGTAGGATTAGATTTTTTTGATATTAAAATATCTTTCTAACTTATTGATTTTGATCTATTGCAGATGAATTCGAAATTGCAGTGGATTTGATAAGCAGTTAGAGGATGTTTGAGATATTTTACTTGCATTTTAGTTCCTAGTTTAGTTGATTTTGGGAATATCTTCCCAGATTATGTAAAACAGTTTGATATTATCCACAGGGAGGTTTTACCCTCTGGAGAGACTTATAAATACCTATTAATTTTGTAATAATGCACATCCTCATTCATGGGAGAAAAATGATATGGGATTTTAATACAGACTAAGGCAGAATTTGGTGTTTTGTTACAGCTTTAGCTTCTCATTATATCAATATTTTGTTTCATGTTGTGTATATCAATTGTATCTGGTTAATGACTACTTTAGCTATCTTAATCATGTGCATATGATATAATTTTAATCACTGTAATCCATATCTGATTTCTTCCAAGCATTTAAAGAAACATAGCAATTGCTTAGTTCAGTTTGTGAATGACAAGTTTCCCTTCTTCATAAGTTGAATTATTAAGTATAATTTTTTGCATAACAGGTTTCCCTTATTGCAGAGATTTATAAATCATAAAAGTGTTATGATTTTTTATGTCTTGTTTGTCCTGTAAACAACTCAAAGAGCAACACAGCCTATCGTTTACGAGAAGATTCTGGATCAACCGGTGCGAGTTTCCTTCCTCCAACCAGCTTCGAAGTCATCACACACAGGACAAATTTGGAAGTGTTTCCAGGTCTGTTTGTTGTTATTTGTTTAGTAGATCTGTTAATATTTTAGTTAGATATATATGTATGTTTAGTATATTAGATCGTTTAATTTCAGTAAGTTTTATTTCTTATTCATAAAATCATAAAAAATCAAAATATATTTATGCCTGTCTTAGGGCAGAAAGTAAATGAGTTTTACAGGTTTTATTCTAATCTGCAAGATTGTACATAGTGTATATTTGTGAGTAAGTTGTAATCCAATTAGAAATTAGATAATTAGTTATTAGAGTTAGTATAATAGTAGTTTGTATATAGAATAGTTAGTAGTTTAGTTTAGTTCTACTTTAATTTGTTAGTTAGTTTAGAGTAGTTTATATTTAGTTTAGTTTGTTTAGTTTGTTATATTTAGTTTAGTTTGTTTTATTTGTTTTAGTTAGATTAGTTAGTTTAGATTAGTTTTTTCTTTGGTGTTCCTAAGACCTTAGAACGGCCAACAGAGTCGTTAAACCCGTCAGGGTGGTTCATTCCAAATGGCTTGGGTTATTTAGACAACCCTGGACCGGTTCCACTCTCTCAATTTACGGACGGACAATTTCGCCCGTCAACAGAGGAATGGGATTATTTAGAGGAAAACTAGTGAGCCTATGTGGGAAGATCGCTCAGATACCTATTAGTGCCAATGGAACTTCGACAGAAGAAGATTTTGAGATTATTAAATTTATTGAGGACAATGACCCATTTATCATGTTACTAGGAAAACCTTGGATCGGCAGAGATCAAGCCAGACGAAAGGAAGAAGAAGAAGTTTTGGAGTAGAAGAAGCAAGAATTAAAATATTTCATGACTAGAAGGATCGTGCACTTGATTGAATAACATGAGAACAGATCGAAACTATTTAACACAAGAGACACTGATGTCGAAGTTGCAAGAACATTAGAGGACCCACAAAAGATTGAAGTACCTACCCTAGATAAAGAAGAGGTATTACCCTTGAATCCTAGGAAAGAATCTCAACAATGTGCACTGACTATGTCAAAAGAAGATAAGAATCAGAATGAAAAAAGAAATACTGAGACGAAGCTCACTGGAAAGAAGGTTAGAAATCTAGGTAAGAAGAGAGATAAGATTGAAAAGTTACATAAGGTTCCAGAGGGAACTTCCCAAATGGAAAACTTGAAAAGTTTGAGATTCGTCGGGATATCATAACCGTGACATATGGCACTTCATCATGGCGAAGAAATATATCCGTTAGGTACATTATAACAGTTCGAATGATGCTTCAAACAGATCAAAAGGAATTTATGGTTCACCACCTGACCGTTGGACCGTGCCATAATGCAAAGAACATAGTTAATGAAGACTTCATACCCGTTGCAATCGAACCATTTCCAAGTTACCTATTTATCCCGTCGCACCATGCACCGAGAAAAATTTTGTTAACTGAGAGTTTGAGCCCACATACTAAGATGATTTTTCACATTGATCATCACATTGTTGTCATCTATTCCATTGCAGTGTATAAGTTAATCTGGAACCCAATGTAGTTAATCCCAAGCGCGTATGTCTGAGGATCTCACCGTAGTTGAAGAATTAGTGACATAAGTACTACTTGAATTAATGACTAAAAGAGTCATGTCGAAGAGAGGATTATCTGTAGGTTAATAGGCTTCATCCACGAGAATAGTACAAGCATCTTCGTCGACTACTCGTGCAGCTGAACCATCCTAACCATCAGATGAGAAGAGAACTAAACATAGGTATGACTTAGCGAATGCCAATTTGATCTCGTCCATATTACTTGCCTATATTCCACCTCTGAGCGGTGTAGTAAATTGAGATAGTGTGCCCCAATATTTTGAATACACCTTGGTTACGACGTACCTCCCAAGGGATACGCACAGTTCGGGCACACCAAGGTAAGATTGCAACATTGAAGATTAGAGACTTCAACCTCGGCGATAGGAAGGTCTATAACATGCTCTCCCCACACAAGTACCTGACCGAGATGAAAGGAAATAATTTGAATATTGTCCCTCAGTCATGGACCCATAACCTCGCGTAGTCCACTTTGTTGAACATCATGAATATTCCCCACTTCGGAAGACACCAAAAGGTGGATGCATGTGTCAAGCTGCTTCTTTCTTGTTACCATGGCAGTTATTTGTGGCTAAATCTTCATATCACAGTTGATCCGACCTTGATCCATTGGATCACAGGGTTGGGTATGCAAGGCCCTGACCCGTAGGATTTCTATCCAAGAAAAACCACATATCGTGCGCTATCTCAGAGGATCAAAGAGACATATGGCGATGTCATAAAAGGGATGCGAGGATACAAGTTAGCTTCTATCCAGAGTGGTGCAGTGTGCCTCACCTATCAGTTGATTGTAGGTAAGTTAGTAAGAAAGAACCGACCTACCCAAGTCAATGGCTTTGTAGTCGACCTCATAGGGAAGTGCACAGAAGGCCTTCAAATGAACTGGGTGAAGTACCTGGTGAACTAGTTGGAACTCAACTATAGATAAGTGCAAGATCAAGGTTACAAATTTCATTTCAGTTGACTCTTAATCCTTATCACCTTCATTGCCTGGGAGATGCCAAAAGGTGCAACCTTCCCCAACATCAATCCATTTGAACCATTGTGTAATGACCCTTTTCTTATTAATATGAATAATTTCATATATAATCCTAAACATTAGCTAATTATAGTTAATTATTATATAACCTTAATTAATTATATGTTGTTAATTAATTATATTTTTTACTATGATTAGCTTAAGTATGATTAACTCTTTGATTAAGGGTTAATGAATGATTAATTAGTAAGTGAGTCATTAGTTAATTAATTATTAAATTAATGGTTAGTGATTAATTGATTATTAATTAGAGTAATTGATTAATTATGTATTAAAATGGGGAAAATAAAATATGAGGTTAAATGGGTTACGTATCCCATAAGGGATAATGTAACCCATACGTAAAATGAACATTAAGTAAAGGATAAGACATTTAATAGAAATAAATGTATGGATAAGGTTTGGTGAGGAGTGAAGGTGCGGGGGCGGTGAAGGAGGCATAAGGGAAGGAGGAGGATTGGTTTGGGGGGGATTATTCATTTCATGCAGTCTACGAGAGGAGATTTTGGGAGCTTTGAGACAGAGAGAGAACAGTGGGATTTACAGTGCACATCGGGGTTGAGGGGTTTTGGGCTCGGAGGGCTAGGACGTCCGTAGATGTCCTAGGACCAGGCGTACTGGTCGGTAGGGTGGCCGGTTTTGGGGGTGTTCAAGCGAAGGTTCAAGCGAAGATTCAAGCTGCTGCAGATAGTAGCATCAGTGACAGGTATTTAAACTCAAAATTGTGAAGTGTTTACTTAAATTTAACTTG
>ML780363.1:928122-942125 GCA_009831015.1 Picea engelmannii | reverse complement strand
ACCAAATAATTGTAATTCAAGAAATTCTCACACCATTAATTGATTGTTGTCTTTTATAAAAGACTAGTCTTGCTGACTGGATTGGATGCATACATAAAATACTAAAGGATGACAGTTTGATTATTAGTACATGTACGAGAATTCTATGTACTAGCTACACATACATTTCTTGTACATATACACTAGTATGTATGAGTTCCTTGTTCTTGTACCATAAAATACCTTAACTTCGGGACGAAGTTTCCTGAAGGGTGGGTGTATGTAATGACCCTTTTCTTATTAATATGAATAATTTCATATATAATCCTAAACATTAGTTAATTATAGTTAATTATTATATAACCTTAATTAATTATATGTTGTTAATTAATTATATTTTTTACTATGATTAGCTTAAGTATGATTAACTCTTTGATTAAGGGTTAATGAATGATTAATTAGTAAGTGAGTCATTAGTTAATTAATTATTAAATTAATGGTTAGTGATTAATTGATTATTAATTAGAGTAATTGATTAATTATGTATTAAAATGGGGAAAATAAAATATGAGGTTAAATGGGTTACGTATCCCATAAGGGATAACGTAACCCATACGTAAAATGAACATTAAGTAAAGGATAAGCCATTTAATAGAAATAAATGTATGGATAAGGTTTGGTGAGGAGTGAAGGTGCAGGGGCGGTGAAGGAGGCATAAGGGAAGGAGGAGGATTGGTTTTGGGGGGATTATTCATTTCATGCAGTCTACGAGAGGAGATTTTGGGAGCTTTGAGACAGAGAGAGAACAGTGGGATTTACAGTGCACACCGGGGCTGAGGGGTTTTGGGCTCGGAGGGCTAGGACGTCCGTAGATGTCCTAGGGCTAGGCGTACTGGTCGGTAGGGTGGCCGGTTTTGGGGGTGTTCAAGCGAAGGTTCAAGCGAAGATTCAAGCTGTTGCAGATAGTAGCATCAGTGACAGGTATTTAAACTCAAAATTGTGAAGTGTTTACTTAAATTTAACTTGTATGCAAATTGTTGTGTAGATTTAAATTGTTATGCAAATTGTTTTGGAAAATGTTATTTTATTTATCAAAATCTGGGAATGAATATGCTAGAGTAAGCAAATTTTTAGTAAGTTTCAAAATTTCCGCTCTGTTTTAATTTATGGTAGCTTAAAGGAAATCCTGGTCTCTACACATTGGCCACGAATTTTAGTACATTGTGGTGTTCAAGTGACATGAATAAGAAATGGAAGTCAAATGTCATGTTCCATACATACTACAATCAGTTGAAAGTAGCCATAAAGTATGAGCCTTTCATGAATCTGAACACTCTACACCATTTCATGCCTTTGATGAAGTTCAATGTAGATTGACATTTCATTTATTTTATAGTGCACGCCAACGAACATAAGCAACAACTTCAATCCTACTACAAGCTGACAGAAGAAGACATTGAAGAGATCGCTAAGAACTAGTTGGAGGAACTCCTTATTCTAGCAGACCCTGTGGAGATATCTGACATAGACAGCCCAGAAACAACATAGGATACACCTGGACCCATCAAGACAAATAAGACCAAAGATGTCCAAGAAGTAGACAATTCATCCATGAAGACTGCTTCCATATCCCTAGATCAAGGAGGTGATGGAGAAGAGTTAGATGACAAGGAAGTCGAGCAGAAGCAAGGAGATGAGGTTGATTCCCTAAAGAAAAGGAAGGGTTCACCTCCAAAACCTTCCTCCTGGAAGAAGTCAAAGCCCATCATGACCAAGATGCAGACCACACTTGCTCCTCATGATTTCAACTTCCTCGTAGTAGCCCTGAATGATGCTTCGCTGGATATAGCAAAGAAACAAGAGGCTAAGAAGGAGGATATGTACAATTGAATTGAGGTTGAGCTCCAAGGGGTGCAGTAGGAACTATAGTCTAACCACACAGTCTTCACTGTGCCTCTACCATTGGGAACACAAGAAATGGGAGATGAACCAGCTCAACTCCACCGAATAGTTGATACAGTTGAAGCTCACCTTCGACGAGCATAAGAGGAAATGGAACAAGCCACCCAGGCTTTGACACAAGTGCAGGGAGTACTTTTACAACAATGTTGAGCTACAGAATAGGAAAAGAGTGCCCTCCAAGTGAAGTTCGATGAAGAAAAAGTACAACTACAAGAAGGAAAGGAATAATTGTCCACCAAGCAAATCGAAGTGAAGGAAGCGATCAATAAAGAACTTTGCTCTGTGACAGTCATATAAATAAAGGAAAAAGATCAAATCACAAAGCAAGTAGAACAACTCACAGAAGTGATCCAACAACTCCAGTAGCACATAGCAGACTTGGAGCTACGCATTGTGCTCGAGACCCCGCAAGATGTAAGGGACCTAAGAGAAGCAATTGCCTGCAACGCAGTTGAAATACTAAAATCCATTTCCATATAATGCAAGAAGTTGAGTAACTGAAGCACCCAAACATATGAGAAACTCACCGAGAATCTGGAATTGCAGGCACTGGATTTGCAGCTCTAGGAATAGAAGTAGCACACAGACACACTACAGGAACAATTGAAAGCCTTGTCATCTGTAGAAAGATTGAAGCGGTCTCAAGAGAAGCACACCACCCAACAAAAGATCCATATGATTCAAAGTAGATTTATGGAAGTAACTTAAAGACTCCAGCCTGTACAAGACAAAGCTTGCCATTTGTTTACAGAAGTAGAAGGCAGAGGAACAAAACTAGAACTAGTTTTCACTACATTTGAACAACACCTAGAAGGACCCATCAATGACATAGTCATCCAATAATTTGTTGAATAGGAGGTCATGGCACAACAACAAGTCGAAGAAGTTCGAGCCAAGCTCGAGGCGTTCGAAGCAGAACTAGTCAAACCAGAGTGACTCGGGACGAGTCACAGGTGAGTGTTGGGGGCTTGTTGGCCCTTGACCAAGTTTTGTGATATTCTTGGCCATGTTGACCTATTTTGGACTTTGACAGTCTGTCAAAGGAGGAGCGCAAGACAAAGAATATATCACGGGATCTCGGTCCCTTTTTGGGTCCTTTTTGGGATTTTGGGATTATGTAACGGGAATGGGATGTCGACCCATGGGTTTACCCATGCTTAGGCCTATTTTGTAATATATAAATAGATATATAGGCGATGTAAGAAGAGGTCGCTAGTCAGTTGTAAGTTTATGCTAAGTGAAAATGTGGTTTGTAAAAGCTTTGTGCATGCTTGCAAAGCTAAGTGCAAGTGGTTGTAACAGATTGTGGAAGGATTTGTGCTATGATGCGAGGAAGGAGGATCTAGCGAGGTGCACAGATCTCATGTCCTAGGCGAAGTAGGGTTTTGGTGGCTCTGTGCTTGTAACAGATTTACTGAAGACAATAAAGAAGAAGAGTTGGTGGATGTAGCTCTAGGGTGGGGGTGAACCACGTAAATACTGTGTTGTTATGCTTTTTGCTTTGTCTTGATGTGTTTATGTCTTCTCTTGCTAAGTTCTTTGATAGAGATAGATAAATATGCTCATGTTTTGTGCTAATGATGTGTAATAATGTTAGATCTGGCCTATATGAATGTGCTTAATGCTTGATATGCTAGATATAACCTACCTATTTATGATAAAGTGATTGAATACATCATATCTGAGTGAATGATGCGATGCTTTGTTCTAACCATGAAGTAGAATAATGGTTGAATATTGAGGAACTGTCAGTGCTAAGTGCTATGTTAAGTAATATAATCACAGATCTGTGTCCCAGCTAAGGTTGCATACATATGAGTCCTGCAACCGCCCCTTCCTCTACCTATGGTGAGACTTCATCTGCTTCACAGGTGTTTCCTAAAGGGCCGGTAGTTATTGTTTTGTTGGTGCGTTGTTGTAGCACTGAACCCTAGGTATGCCCCTTGTGCCAACAGTTTCTTCTCAATAATTTTGCAACTCTTGTTGATGTACCTCATCATTGATTATTGAATATTGGAACATGTCTGAAATATTAAGAAAGTTGATAATTTGAGAGTCATTGTCGAACACTCTCCAAATCATGACATTCTCAGGTACAAAGGGCCTAAACATCATTTCAATCAAAAAACCATCATTAGGAGGCATAAACCTAGATGTTGCATTGGCCAAAACATCTTCATCTATATTTTGATCACACGATATAGAATTAATATTAAATGCATCAAATTAATAAAGAATATTCCATACCTCTTGTTGATGGAGACAACCAGTGAATAATATTTATCATCTGTCGAACAATGATCTCAGAATCAACAAACACTTTAAGGTATTATACCTTGAGGTCAATGGATGTTTTAAGGCCTTTCACTAAGGATACATATTCAGTAGTGTTGTTGGTGCATTCAAACTCTAAACATCATGATATGAGTTTTTTTCCTTGGTTGGGTTCAATCAGTACACATCCTATGCTGACACCATCCTGTGTTTTAGAGTTGTCAAAGAACATGGTCCACATGTCAGGAATGTTAATTTTGTTAGTCAAATTGAATCCTAAGTTAGTTAGTACTAGACATGTTCCATTATGTATTTGTGGTCAAAGGCCTGATTCTAACTCTGATGGTGTTTCATAAGTCTGATCTTCATAACAACCATAATCAATTTCGAAAAAATAATTACCCAAAATGAAATGAGCAAAGCTTATGGGCTCATTTTTACCCTCAAATTCTATCATTGTGTTTTTCATGTGTGATTCATTGTTTACATGTATTTGATTGGTTTTTCCTTTATAAGGAAGTCACAGATGAGACCAATCAGTAGTGAAATAACCCTGAAGTTTGGCTGACCAATCTCTTCTTAAGACAAAACCATAACTCTATGGTATGTCTACCAAAACTATGCCTATAGTCTGATGAACTCTAGGATCGGATGAAAATCTGATCAAAACATCTCTGAGTTCTCCTTTTACTTTTACATATGTCCTATCTAATTAGATGATCTTGGTTTCTGTTATTTTTGGGACATCATTTATTTTTTGGCAAGAAGAGAAAGGCATGATATTGGAAGATGCACCAGAATCTACTAAACACTTGTGTACATTGAAATTAAAAATTTCATAAGCATAAAAGGTGGTACCTAAGAGTTTGAAAAAAGTACGTTTACTTGTTGCGTTTATAGCTATTTCTATCTCGACTTTGTGGATCTCTTTTGCATCATTTCCAAGGATTAATCTTTCATCAGTTATGATAGTTTCTATTTGAGTCTCATGGGGTTTGAAATCGTCATGTAGGAGTTTGCATTGTTGTGGAAGGAAGAAAATATCAAACATGGAAATATTAAATTACACATTCTCCCTGTCTTCTATTACATTATAATCCAAGGTGTGTGAGTTTGAATCATTCTTAGTTTGTCCATATTTTTCTTGAATCGCCTTTTCATTATTCTCAGTAGTACTATATGTGCTTGGTTTATCTTTATTTGCTACAACAGTCTTGCCAAATTTATTATTAGTCTTATCTATAACGGTGTTACCTTGTTTTGTGAGAACAAGGGGAGGTGTTATTTTTATAAGAGGAATGTTATCTTCTTTGGAAGATAGTAGGTCAGATAATGGACCTTTGTTGTGTAAGTTATAACTTTTTGGGGCAACAAATTTAACAAATTGTGTATCTTCAGCAACAATTTCTTCAATCTGTTCATCATCTGATTCTACACACCAATCCCAAAAGGGAATAGTTGATTTTGAGGGGTTTCATCAACAACACCAGAAGAAGTTTGTGCATGGATTTCATCATCTAAACTCTATTGATCTAGCAATTAATTTATAAATAGGGTCATAGAGTTGACCCACTGAGGACATGTTCATTCAAAGTGATTTTGTTGATGATAATAGAAAAATTATCATTACTGAAACTATCTATGTTGAAATCCATGTGTGGTGGTTCAGGTGGTTGTGGCAGGTTGTTTGGTTTCTTAATGAATGGGTGGAAAGTTCACGGCTTTGAATATCCTTCACCAAGATTATTTTTAAGGTCCACAACTTCATTTGATAACTTCTTAACCATTTTGAACACGTTATCGATATCCTTTGACTCCTTGATTCAAACCCCCACAACTCCCATGGGCTCGCACGACCTCTTGGTCTAGGATCATTCACACAAGGGAGCTGAATTAGCTCTCGAGTCCTCGTTGAACCCTAATAATTCTCTATCAAAGGCCTTTTTCCATTACCTGCACACAAATTTTCATTCGTGAGGGTCTTATCACTTAAATGGATAAATCCATGTGACCTTGGGCCAAAATTGTAGGTTAACCTCTTTAAATGGCAGGAACTCTGACACTTCGGAGCTCCAGGCTTCGAGAGTTCTAACAACAACACACTATGTTTCTTATGAATGCTAAATTCATGAATAGCTAAATTAAGGTGGGGATCAATGAATCACACTACATGCCATGATCTATGGTTCACAGACACTTTGGGACTTTGGGCTTCACGAGTTTTCCCTTCTCCAACACGCAATACCTTCGAATGCGTGAACTCCAAAATTTCAAATAGCTTAAGGATGTAAGGTCCCACTCCATTATAGATCTACAGTCTATATTGATTTTGAGCTCCAGGACTTCAGAGTTTTCCACAACTTTCACCAATAAACTTCTAGATTCCGAACTTTGAACACACGAAGAGATTTGATCGTCTATGTTTCCTCACCAATGGATGGTTGAGATGGACTCCGAACTTCGGGGATTTTCAAACTAGAACAAATTACACCCTAGATCTTCCAGAGTGTCGAATTCCTAACTCCAAGATCTGTTGACACGTGTTCCTGGTGCCAATGCCTAGGATCTGCTTCGAGGTTTGAAGCTTTGAGATTTATTCTCACTCTTGCAACAATACTTAAAGTTATCCGGAGTAGAGAATTTATGAACACGCTCGATCTACAGACATGTGTACTTGTATCCGATGGCCAAGATGCACTCCGAGCTTTGGGTCTTTTTCCCTCCCCACAACACACACCTAAAAAAATCCGGAGTAGTGAAGTTCGTAGGACTTAGAAGGTTAATGACCCTGCTCCTTTCTCATATTTGACGACTGTAAAATATATGACTCCTCCTTGAGTAGATCTCGTCTACTCAACCTCAAAATTAAAAGGATTCTTCCTCCAAGGAATTTTACTCGTTATTCTTCCTGAGATTTTTCACTATAATTGACTCGAACCTTGGGGTATGTATGGCACTTCTCTCCTTGAAACTTGAGACTTGTGAAAATATCATGTGCACTCCTTGTGCTTGTTATCCTTGATAATTTTTCAACACTTCACTAAGTATTGGCTCTGTGCACACCTTGCATGGGACTATCCTTCGAGCTTTTATACTCAAACGAGTATATCTGCATTCCTTGCACTCACTCTATGAAATTCACACTATCTCTCCTGATCTATTGTGTCTGTAAATGACTCTACCTTTGCACTCCTTGCATGGGAAATATGCACTCTTGGCACAAAGACTTCAAAAGAGAAACAATTGAAACTTATATAACATCAAATGTCCATTCAATCAACCATGAAATACACACAAATGCATATAGACACAAAAAAATAGATAACATAAGATTACCCAAATAACTCAGAGATAAGCAAACTCGGACATTGGAAGAAATTTTCCTCTATTATATTCCTTCAACAAAACATTTACATGAGTTCCAGCAGCTCTCAGCAAATTAAAAACAACTCTCTACAAATTTGTTTAGCAATAACAACAATTTTGACCAGCTTCTTTTGGGCATAGATTACATGTATTTATACATGAGGGGGATTCTCGACCCTTATGATGCAAGAGAATCACTCCAACTCATCAATGCGTCAACAACCAGTGAAACAACACACTAGGAGGGAGCGAATCCCAAAGAGAGAAGCGCGATATTTCTCAATTTTGAGTTCAAATCTCAAAATTAATGAAATTTAATGTAATTAAAGTTTGAAAAGGCTCAAGGAAAGTCGAGCCATTGTATTTGTACATGTTGAGTGTAATTTCACCTTTAATAAGTTGTAGTTGTAAATCTAGGATGTAATTATCCATTTAATGTAATAAACCTAGTGGCATGTGGATTTAATTTTGAAATGAAAAGCACCAGAATAATCTAGAGGGAAGGATCGAGAAGCCCCTCATGTATAAATCAATGTAATATATGCCCAGTTCACAGTTTGTAAAAAATCGTTGAGGAGAATAGAAGAGGAGAGGAGAGGAGAGGAGAGAGAGAGAGTTGAGACTCGGTTGTAGTCTAGTCTTGTACACATTGTAAAGAACATTCAGTATTAATACAAAGAACATATTTCCCTGTATATGCATTTCTATGTGTTTTTATATGTATTTTTTGAATGCACTTGAATGGTTACTGTGTATGT
The DNA here is from genome assembly GCA_009831015.1 of Picea engelmannii. Taxonomy (NCBI): domain Eukaryota; kingdom Viridiplantae; phylum Streptophyta; class Pinopsida; order Pinales; family Pinaceae; genus Picea; species Picea engelmannii. Next base: position 933,786 of record ML780363.1, on the reverse strand, counting down.
TTATAAATGTTGGTAGTACATGCATGTTCCATTTGTAGGAATAGACATAACCCCTTATCTATGTAGTTTCCTGAGTGTTTCTAGGATCTCACAACTATGCAAAAAGTGCACCTTATAGTTGTTAGAAAACTCTAAAATTCCATCTCAAGGAGTGCGTAAGAACTTGTTTAAGAGTTTTGTGAGGAGCGTGCCAGGTGGGCAAACTAGAATCAATCTCAAGCTTTGAAGGAATAGTGCAAGGAGTGCACATTATATTTACTAAACACTCTCAGAGACAGCGTAAGAAGTGCATAGGTGAGCCTTTAAGATTCAAGTCTAAAAGAGAATTGAGTGCAAGGAGTGCACGAATCCAAGACATTGTTGAAGTGTTGGTAAAGCTCTGGAGGAAGAGCACACATTTCCAAGAGGGCACAAGAAATAATTTGGTGGAACAAAGGGTCGAAACCCCTTTGAGGTTCAAATAAATTAAAATCTTAGGAGGAATAGTGCAAGTGTGCACAAATCCTATGCAAGGTGTGCAGAGGATAAACCATCTACAGGTTCGAAATCTCAAGAACGATAGTTTGAATTTATGCATAGACGAGTGCAAGGACTGCACAGAGACAACACTTTTTCAAGTGTTATTCAATATTGAAAGGGTAAGCGCAATAAGTGCACCAGAGGCTAAAGTATTTCAAGTGTTGAAGCTCAAGAGAGGCAACGCAGGAAGAGACCAAGAAATCGGTCCTGTAGAGGAAGAGTAAAAGGCCAAGCCTTTGCAAAATATTGAGAAATCCTTCATTTGGAAGGAAGGTGTGACAACAAAAGAGGAGTGACACCAGCCTTCAGATGGGCTATAAAGGAAATATGGTCCATTGGATTTAGTCCCAGGTAGGAGGAGGAGCGTGCACAAAGGGAGAACCGACCCAAGTCATCGGATTTGAGCATGAGGACCAACAACTATTGTATCCAGGTAAGTAGCATGACCATTATCCCATGAAGTCCTTAGGACTTTGCATATTCAGAGGTTTTCATGTGTTGGGTTCAAAGAAGGAAAGTTTCCCGAAGTCTGGGGAACCAGAGAAAATATGGACTATCCAATTGTGAGGACATGTGTCCACAAATCCAGCATTGTTCGAAAGTCAGACAACTCAGAAGAATTGAAGTGTAGTTGCAGAAGTGTGTGACTTCTGAAGTTATAAATCCTGGAACGAATCCTAACCATCGACATAGAGAGCCACACGTCAACAGATCTTGGAGTTTGGAGATCTGGTACTGCGGAGGAAATGGAGGTGTAAGTATGTTTGGGTCGAGAACTCCTCGAGGCCCGAAGGACGGAGTAGATCCCAATTGTCCATTCACGATGAAATGTGTACCATTGATCACTCCCTTCATGTTTTCTCCAGTTCGACACTCCGGAGGATCTGAGCTATTGAGTTTTGGAAGGCCCTAAAGCCCGAAGCGCAAAGTAAACAATAAACACTAATCTGGGGTGGATGACAACTGTCTGATCTACTAATTTGGGGTTTGCACATTCATAAGAATTGGGTGTTGGAACAGGTAAAAATCCTAAAGCCTAGATTCCCAAAATATCTGTGAGCTGTGGATCTCACCGTGTATTGTGAACCATTGATCCCTGTCATTGTTTGGATGTTCATAAATTCAACGTTCAAGAGAATTGTAGGGTGTTTTTGGTGGAACTATCGAATCCTAGACCTATGAAGTGTCATATTTCCCACCATTTAAAGGTTTAGCCTATGGTTTTGGCCCGAGGTCATGTGGAATTCTCCATTGAAGTGACAAAACCCTCGCGAACTTGAATTTACATGTAGGGAGAAGAGTAAAGGCCTGTGGTAGAGAGTTTTGAGGGCTCAACAAAATCTCGAGAGATAATTCATCTCCTTAGTGTGAACGATCCTTAGACCGAGAGGTCATGCAAGCCCCAGGGAGTGGTGGGGGTCTTCAACAAGTGGTGTCAGAGAGAGATTTTGTTTGCAGAGAGTGGATAGAGAGAAGAAGTGGAAAAAGAAAAAATGGCTACTGAAAGCCATTGAAAAGATCTGAGATGAGACCACAAGAAGATGAGAAAAGAGGAGATGGATAAAGATCTCAATGAGACCATAGAGGATCTCAATATATTAAATTTTCAATGGAAGAGAATGCAACAAGGAATATGGAGATATGAGTTTCCCGTGAAGGCGAAGGGAAAGTGGCCTATTCAACAGTTGATTTCCAGGAAGCAGAAGAAAATCTTGAAGAGGTGGCTGAGAAAAGTGGAAAACCTTAGTGACATAGAGGAGGAGATGGTTTGCATTTGTGAACTAGAAATCAGATAGAACCTCGATGAGGAGGAAGAGATATCAGTTGAATATATCGCATATTTCCAAGAGAGAAATAAGAAGAGATCAATCGAAGATCCCATACACTTCTAGGAGGGAAGAAATGAAAATTCAAGTTTTCAGGTGGGAAAAGAGGAGGTGAAACTTTTTGAGAGTCTTGATAACTCATAGGAGAGTTTGTATCAACAAGGAGTGTTGACGAGAGAGGAGGGAGAGGTAGGAAAGAAGCCTCATGAGCATGAATATTCATGTGGGGTTGTAGACCATGTGAATAAAGATGATGAGAAGTTAACTACTTCAACTCTTGAGGAGGAATATCAAAGGTGCATTATGATCATTGGGGGAATCGGTATATTCCTACCAAGCATCCCAGTAGAGGCTAGTGCATGTGTTGCACATGAGGAAGTGATGCAGGAGGCATCTAGGGAAGAGGCCATGGGGGCAAATGTTTTTAAAACTAGCAGTGCATGTGTTGTAGGTGCAAGAGAATGAAGACAACCAACAAAGACTATCATGGAGGAGGAAGAAGGAGAAGCATCTTCACAAAGTTTGGAGGGAAGAGAGGAACTTAACCATGTTTTGATGGTAGGGGAGATTAGAGTATCTCTTGGAGAGGGATTAGAAGAAAATACCAATGAAGATGTTGCTTGTAAGGAAGCTGATAGAAAAACCATAGATTATGTCACTTAAGAAGATAGAATGAGGAGGAAAGAATAAAATTTAGTGGAATTTCTCATAAATTGCAGCAAAGGAGATGAATGGAGGACAACTGCAGAATTGGAACCTGTAACAGGAGAGAGAGAAGACAACATGGATTTTTCTGATCTATGTGAACAATTGGAAGCCTTGGGAGAAAGAGTAATAATCTAGAGTAGGCTCATCCAACAGGTCAAGTTGGAGATTGATGAAGAGGAGGAGATGCAATAGAGAAGATTGCAAGAGAGAATCCAACCCATGGACAAGTTGGACAGGGAGATAGAGGATATAAGAAGGATGATGTTGAAGTTAGAAAAAGAGATAGTCAACAATAGGTGGAGGCTAACAAGGGGAGACTACAGTGGCAAGATACATGAATCCCTGCAACATAAATTATAGAAACCAAGAGGATATCCTTCAACAACAACAGGATAAAAAAAAACAAAAGAAAAGTAAGAGAGCAGGTGGACAACTCCAAAATGAAGTTTGGGACCCAGGAGGATCTCAACACTAGCAACAAAGGAGCCATGAGAAGGACCTCATGATTTTTTTCAGCATGGGAGTATGATGCAGGAGCATCACTCCAATTCATCAGTGTGTCAGTAACTAGTGCAACAATGCACTAGGAGGGAGAAGATCCCAAAGAGAGAAGTGCCAACTTTCTCAATTTTGAGTTCAAATCTCAAAATTAATGAAATTTAATGTAATTAAAGTTTGAAAAGGCTCAAGGAAAGTCGAGCCAGTGTATTTGTACAGGCTGAGTGTAAAGTATCTTTAATAAGTTGTAGTTGTAAATCTGGGATGTAATTACCCATTTAATGTAATAAACTTAGTGGTAGGTTTCTTTAATTGTGAAATGAAAAGCACTAGAATAATTTGGAGGGAAAGCGTGAGAATCCCCTCATGTATAAATCAATGTAATATATGCCCAATTCACAGTTAGTAAAAAATCATTGAGGAGAATAGAAGAGGAGAGGAGAGGAGAGTAGAGAGATAGAGATGAGACTCGGTTGCAGTCCAGTCTTGTACACACTATAAATAACATTAAGTATTAATACAAAGAATAGATTTCCTTGTATATGAGTTTCTTTGTGTTTTTATATGTGCTTTATGAATGCACATGAATGATTACTATGTATGTTTATAAATGTTTGTAGTGCATGCATGTTCCCTTTGAAAGAATAGATAAAATCCTCTATCTTTGTAGTTTCCTAAGTGTTTATGGGCTCTCACAGTTGTGCAAAGAGTACACCTTAGAGTTGCTAGAAATTCTAAAAGGCCAGCGCAAGGAGTGCGTAAGAACTCATTTAGGATTTTTGTGAGGAGCGTGCCAGGTGGGCACACTAGAATCAATATCAAGCTCAAAAGGAATAGTGCAAGTAGTGCACATCAGATTTATTGAACACTCTAAGAGTTGGTGCAAGGAGGGCCCAGGTGAGCCTTCAAGGTTCAAGACTAAAAGAGAATTGAGTGCAAGGAGTGCATGAATCCAACACACTATTGAAGTGTTGGTAAATATCTAGAGGAAGAGAACAGGTTTCCAGAATGGAACAAGAAATAATTTGATGGAACAAAGGGTCGAAATCCCTTTGACGTTCAAACCAATTACAATCTTAGGAGGAATAATGCAAGTGTGCACAGAGCCTTTGCAAGGTGTGCAGATTCTGAACCATCTATAGCTTCAAAATCTTAGGAAAGATAGTCCTAATTTATGCAGAGATGAGTGCAAGGAGTGCATAGAGACAACACATTTTCAAGTGTTAGTCAATCTTGAAAGGGTAAGTCGAAGAAGTGTGCTAGAGGATGAAGTATTTCAAGTATCGCAGCTTAGGAGAGGTAGTGCAAGAAGAGACCAAGAAATTAGTCCTGTAGAGGAAGAGTCAAAGGCTGAGCCTTTGAAAAATGTTGAGAAATCCTTCATTTGGAAGGAAGGTGTGACAACAGCTAAGGGGGAGTGACACCAGCCATCAGATGGGTTATAGAGGAAATTTGGGCCACTGGATTTAGTCCAAGGTAGGAGGAGGAGAACATAGGAAGGGAGAACTGACCCAAGTCATTAGATATAAACATGAGGACCAACAACTATTGGATCATGGTAAATAGCATGACCATTATCCCCTGAAGTCCTTTGGACTTCACATATTCATAGGTTTCCATGTGTTGGGTTCAAAGAAGGGAAGTTTCCTGAAGTCCTGGGAACCAGAGAAAATATGGACCGTCCAATTGTGAGGACACGTGTCCACAGATCTAACATTGTTCAGAAGTCCAAAAATTCAAAAGAATTGAAGTGTATATACAGGAGTGTGTGTGACTCCTGAATTTTTGAATCCCAGAATGAATCCTAACCGTCGATGCAGAGAACTACACATCAACATATCTCAGAGTTTGGAGATTCCATGTAGTTCGTCTATTGGCCCTTGACCAGTTTTTGTGGAAACGCTAGTCATGTTTGACCAATTTTGGGACTTCGATGGGTTGGTCGAAGGCAGAGTGTTAGGAAAAGCAGAGATCATGGGATCTCACCACATTTTGTGGAATTTTTGAGTTTTGGGTTTATGTAATGGGTATGGGATGTCGTCCCATGGGTTTACGCATGCTTAGGCCCATTTTGTAGAGTCTAAATAGAAAGCTAGGCAATGTAAGTAAAAAT
>ML780363.1:884430-906654 GCA_009831015.1 Picea engelmannii | reverse complement strand
CACCAATGTATAAGCTGATCTGTTGATGAAATCCAAAGGCACAAAGAAGAAAGGGGACTTGGGTCCCTTCTTTCTCCAATGGAAGGCTCTTGAGGCCCTCAAAGCTTGCTCTCCTTACAATGAAAAGATGAAAATGTGGGTGATAGAACTCCAAGCTTATTCACTCAAGTGAGGGGTGAATAGCTCTATGAAATGCAGCTTGTGATGTGTGTTGCCAAAGAATGAGTCCTTAGCAATCTCAGCAGCATAACAATACAAAGAAATCCTTGAGAAAATGGTGGTCATTCATGGCTTTTTATAGCCAAGCATTGGGTTATTATGTGACCTCTTCTGAATGTGAAAAGGGGCTCTTTAGGGCTCAATTAGGTCTTTGACCAGCCCACCATGAGGATTGAGCTCGGATTTGGTGTCAAATCGACTTGGGAGCTGATCCATTAGTGGTTGGGAGGCCGACCAATTTCAATAAATGCACCGTTTAGCAGGCGCGCGGGTTTTTCACCCAACAACCGCACCTTGTGCACATATGCGCACTTTGTACGTTGTTGTTACGTGCATACACGCGCGCACCCAGATGTTGTAAAGCGCCCTTCAAATTTTTGGTCATTTTGTATAGTTTTTGACCCTTTTGCAATGCTGTGGAATTAATCTTGTGCCATGAATGACTCCAGTCATGTTTTGACGATGTGGAGTTCTTGTCGCCACGTGCAGACGAAATTTTAGTGATAACAACCATAAACCATTACAAACCATGTGCCACAACCTCACTGTTATATAGCCTCAAGCTAAACCAACAACTTCAACAACACATCACAACCAAAAGACCAATACCCATATGCCAAATACCAACAACAAAATACCAATTGTACCTCGACAAATCTGATATATGTAGCAATACTGAACATCCAATACCATCTCAAGAGATGAACCCTAGCTCACAAAAAATACCTCAAACAAGATGTGCCATATCTCTCATAAATAGACCCCAACCATGTTGTTGCCGCTATTTTTCTACCGCACGTTTTTTGCCACGATTTTTTTGCCGCACTTTTTTCGTCGCAATTTTTCTGCCGTGATTTTTCTGCAGCACTTTTTTTGCTGCACATTTTTTGCCACACTTTTTCTACCGTGATTTTTCTATAGCACTTTTTCTGCCACAATTTTTCTATCACACATTTTCTACCACACTTTTGCTACAACAGTTTTCCTGCAGCACTTTTTCTGCTACACTTTTCCTGCCACACTTTTCTCTATCAATAATACTTGTTGTTATAGAAAGATTTGCCTCACCCTATGCAATATTTTATAGAGGTCCTTTTTCCATTTCCCTATGCAGACTTATCATCCTTGTTTGATAAATCCAGAGATAAAAATACAATTTTTTCCACATGTACGCACCTTGCATACTATACAACATGCTTATACGTAGGCTTCTCCACTATAGCCCATGTACATCGATATTTGTGCCAAAAAATGAATATTAAATGTCAGGTTTCCAAGTCACGATAGGAGATCTCTAATCCTTGGCCTTCCATATACTGGAAACTTTCTGACTCATCCCTTCAGTTCCATTTGAAGGCTATAAATGGGCCAATTCCGAGCTATGGAAAGGGGGAGAAAGGATTCAACTTTTAGAGAAAAGTTACTCTAGGGAAATTATTACTTCATATTGAGTCTGCATCCCTTCGTCCTATAAGTCTGAACATAGTGTTTATCCCCCAAGATCTTCCCTTATTGATGGAGAACCTCATTGTCTCCCTTCTATGAGCTTGCCTTTGGTGGAGGATTGAAGTGGTGGAGGCCCAGCTAGAAGGAACTTAGTTTCTTGGTTCCAAACCGTGCCGACATGGAAGTCTGTAATATTTTCACTTTTTCTAATCATTTATTAATAGAAATACTCCTTTACTGTCCAATTGATATCTTGCAAATATATGAGTTATTATCCATGGGTCTATTTGTCATGTATATTAATGGATTATGCTATCTAATGTGATAACCTTTTATATCATCACCATATGATTTCTTTTCTTGTTTGTTGAGAACTTGTTGCAGGTATATAGCTTTGGGTCAAAGTGCTCAACGGTGGACATAATCATACATCTAGATGAGGTAGGCCTCTTTCTTATCTCTCTTTCATATTAGTTTATATAGCATGTTGTTGGGATAGAGTTGATTTTTGCAGTCATTTTCGTATGTTGTCGTTTACCCTAGCCATAAAGAGTTTTTCTCTCGTAACAGAATTGGTGACCATACTGGGGATTGATCTTCTTTCTAAGGGATTGCAATACTTTTTCTCCTTATATTTCTCTTGTTCCTTTTTTTTCTTGTCGTATCATTGCTTGACAGTTTTGTTCACTTTGGATCTATGTTTTCTGCCTTCTCCCTTGCCTGACCTTGTTTTGAAACATATATGCACTTTTTTCCCTGATAGTTGCGTACATACATGGGTTGTCCCTCTACAAGATGCGTACATATGCTCTGTTTGCCTAAACAGTCACATACATCAGTTTTCCTTACTTGTTTGATTGGTCTGGTGGTTTTTGGGTGGGATTTGATGTTTGTTGAGTCTTCTTAGGTATCTATAGTGCCTGTTAAGTGTTTGTGGGATGACAAGAAACCCATTTTTGGTTGAATTTCTGGGTGGAGTCTTTCTCATCATCTTTTCATTTTTTATTGTCTTTGTACATTGGGTTGGGTGTTTTTCTGCTTGGTATTCTGCTTGAGTTATTTCTTTCTATACACAGTAGAATTTATATATCAAGTTTCTTATCAATCCGTGCATTTTCATTTTTATTATATTGAAAAAAAAAAATATGCATTTTGCATTTCTTGGATTTTTTGTCTTTTGAGTCCTTGTCATTATATTAGTGCATTTAGTGAAAGATTGCATTTTTACTTCAGAATTGTAGAATTGAAATTGAAAATTGCATTGGTTTTTAGAAGCATATCATTCATTGAAAGTTAAAGTTAGGACTTTGCATTATATTCATATTTAATTTTCTTGTAGATTCATATCATCCTGAGTTTCACTACCATACATTTTTGAGTAATCACAACCACTAAAATTAATGCGATAATTTAAAATTGGTTAGTCATGATTTTATTTTCTAGGGTGAACAAACTAGCTTAGGATTTAGTGCCTTGGAATAGGATTTTGTGAGTAAACTTCTCCAAGGAAATTAAATCAACATATGTGTCTGAGAAAAGAAGTGGAGAAATCCAGTGCATAATTGGTAGTATCAGGAGGCTCTGCTCACACACGAGTTAATCATGAGGTCGTGCAAGGTTGGTTGAAGGGATATCCCCCCGATACCTTCTTAGATAGAGATATTTATGGGGATCTATTCATATCTGGGGACCTTGCTAGTGCCTTTACCTTCGTGATATGTAGTACTTTCAAGGTTTTGGGATTTTCTACCCTTCCCATACGGTCGAACTGACTTATGACTTCTCACCTGTGCATTCGTTATACATTGCTTGCTTAGTTTCTTGACATAGGTGCCACATAGGTTACTTGCAGAGGTTATTCTACAGGTACCCTGGTTCATATAAGGGTCGAACAACACACATCCTTTATTGAGGATTACCTCTCCGGGGGGATCTGACTGACTAGTTGTTAAGCCCACAAAACCCCTTATAATTGATTATGTTACCTCCGATCTGTAGCAGGGAGTTTCAGGCCCCTCTTAGGTGAGACATACCTTCTTTAGGGAGGGAGGCCACTCAACCACTTTACCCCATTTGTATGCATATTGGCCATTTGAATTTTGGTGTACTCTTTGATTACTAGCTGGACTTAGGATATATTTTTTGTCATTAGAGTATTAAGTCATCGTAGAGTCGGACTAGTGTCCCTGCTGGTCCCATCGCTTGTTATAGTTACCACCAGATTTTGATTCCTTGTCTTCTAAAAGGCGTAAAGTTATTATATGTGGTACACACACCTCCATTGTTCAGACTTGTGATTCTACAAGGATGAGTATTGAGTCTAATATTTATAACACTGGGATCCCTTCGACTCCCACACCCACTATAGTTAATGGCACCCCTTCGACTCCTGCAACCACAATGGTTGTAGCATCAGAGGCACCTATAATTACTATACCTTGGCCTATAATGAATGATCAATCTCTTACCTCGAACCCTTTTGGATCTCTTGGTCACTCATCGAGATATAATGTTCAGTCCATCCCTATGGCCTCTATTCATTTTTCCTATGGTATGTCAAACTTTACTTTCCAATTTTTGAACGCCATCCTAGCTATTGGCCCTAATGATAACATTGGGCTTGGGGGAACTACACCTCCTTACACTCCATTTTCATTTGGTGGTTCTTAAATCCCTCAAACAAATTCTAATATATGAGGTATTCCTAATTTTAACTACGGTTATAATCCTATTAATTCTAGGTGGAACAACTAACCTCGCAGAAAATCTCCTGCTCAAGTTCCATCCTATACCCCTACCTCCTCAGTGTCAATTATGACCAATAATTTTGGCATGATGAATCCACTTCTATCCTTCGGATTTCCAACCGAAGGAGGTTAGTTTCATGCTTTGGGAAACCCCCAACCCGGATCCAATCCAGCTGGAGGAAATTTTTATAACCCTCAACAGAACATTCCTACTGGAATGATGCCCAACTAACCTTTTATGAAGCATCCTAGAGGAGGGCCTTATAATCCCAGACAGGGCTATGGTGCTTACCAGAACCCTAGATGGTTTGTCGTACCGCAAGCACAATATTTCCCAGGAGCTTGGGGATAGATGTCACAACCCCGTCTCCCTTTTTTGGCCACGCTTAATTTGCCAGACTTGTCTAAGTTAATGAACGACCCTATGAGTCATGATCCTACATGGCCCCCCATCCCCACCAAGATTCCTTCAGAAATCCCAAAGTTTGAGGTTAATAATGGCAAGGATCTTGGTGATCACGTCACTACCTTTCACCTTTGGTGCTCATCCAATTCCCTTAATGACAATTCTATTCAGTTGAGATTATTTCAACATAGCCTGATTGGAGTTGCTACGAAATGGTATATTGAGCTAGCTAGGGGGGCATATGGGACCTTTAGTCAGCTGGTAATGGTCTTCCTTAACCACTTCCAATTTCCCATTCATTACGATGCTAGCCTAGAATGTCTGTCTAATTTATGCCAGGACACCACCACTCATATCTCAGATCATATTGAAGAGTGGCGTAGAAGGAAGAGGTTGATTAAGACCCCTATACCCCCATCCTTTCTTTTATAATGGTTCCTTAAGTCTTTGCACACTCCTATCTCGATGGAATTTTCTACTTCTAGGGTTACCACTGAGGAAGAAATGATCTTTAGATCCCAACAATTAGACTTGATATATGCTCAGTCTAGGATGTTATACCACCTTCTTCTGGACGTACCGCGGTCAAATTACGACCCTAGAGAAAATCTTGGACCTCATGTCAATGGCATTGTAGGTGTCGCCAATGTAATATCCGCAAACTCAGTGACAAACCATTTGAAAGATTTATCTCTAAACCAGTCTACAGGAGGGCCAGCTTTGTCTGTCTGCCACTCTCATTCAGTCGACAGATGTACTTTCTGTGAAATTGTCGGCCAACCCAATTGGTAACCAACAACCAGGATGGAATAAGAAGAAAGGACATAATAATCGTAAGGGTGGGGAAAATGGTAATAAACCCAAGGACAATGGTAATAATGAGAAGGTAAATAATAATGTTGGAGAGGGAAAATGAGAAAAATGTAAGGTGAAGTTTCCCTATAAGTTTTGCGCAGATGATCACCTTACCCATTTATGCCCCAAACTTGTGAAATATGTGAGGATTTTATCTCTACCTCCCATTATGCTGATGAATCCATTCCCACATAACAAGCACAGGGCCTCGAGTTCCTCTAATGCTGGAAATGCAGCTGGTGGGAGTCAAAACCTACCAGTGAAATATGGCGACCATTTGTGTATCAATATGGTCTATGAAAAAATCAATGTAGCCACTCGATCTCAAGATTATAGCTCTTCACAAGATATTTTTGGTATGTAATCTCTTCCTCCTTCGGAGACGAATTTACAGATTGGAAAACCAAAGCCACCACCTCATATTCCGAAAGGAGTACTTGAGCGTTCTACCCACAATCCACATGCTAGAGCTGCCCAGAACTACTCTATTATTGAGTACTTGGGCCAAACACCTTGTGTGATGTCATATTTGGAGGTAATCTAGACATGTCTTTCACAGAGGAATGCCTTACTATCTACTTTAGGAGCTCTAGAACCCAATGGCTCAAAAGATATCAAGTTTGATGTCATGGTTGTGAAGCCTCACTTTCCTTACCATATGGCTTTCCAAGTCCACGTGGAGTACTCAAAGTATACAATCAAAAGTGCAGTTGTTGATAAAGGTGTTTCTACGTGTGTGATGCCCCTGATCTTTTGGAAAGATCTCGGTTCTCCGACTCTTTCCAAGTCATCGAACATGTTGACTACTTTTGACAGTCATACCTTCCACCCTCATGGTATTGTCCCTGTCTTTCTGGTCTAGTTAGGTGGGAAAATGGTAGAGGTGGAGGTAGAGGCAGTTGATGCGCCTCTTGATTATAACTTGTTACTGGGATGTAATTGGACCTATGCTATGTTCATCGTCGTATCGTCTTTCTTTCGTACTCTTTTTTTTCCTCATGAAGGGAAGATTGTGACGATCTACCAATTATCCTTTGCGTACTCTAGTCCTAATTCATCTATTGGACCATCGATCCCTGTGATCGACAATTCTCAGTCGGCAATTGAGAATATCACTGTCAGAATATATTCTTCCCTCATGGGTACTTTCGAATTCACGACACCAATTCACCATGTTTACGCCATGTCTAGTAGGCCTATTTCGACTGGGAGGTCCATTCCTTTCCACACTTCCTATTTAGTGATCTATGGACCCTACCTTCCCCGACTTCATATTGTGAAGGTCAATTGCATGATGGAATGGCCATGCCATTATCAGCAGTGGAGATTCCATATCAAGTTGTTCTTGACTCTTCCACCAATCCCGATCCTATTACCTCGCTGACCGACAAGGAGGATCCCGTTATTAGGTCCGTGTGGGCCACTTCGTTGTCTTGTTCACATGATTTCCTCAATGAGACTTTTCTTTCGGATGAATCTATCATGGAATCCATGAATGGTTCCAACAAACCTTGGGATGATATGCATCACTGCTCTTATTTTCTCCTAGAGCTTGAAAGAATCGAACAAGATGACTTTCGATCTTCTTTGAGTGAGATAGTCAATCACGCCATAGTTCCACTTGATACGCACAACATTTATGCCGAAGGAAACATGGTGAGTATTTCTCCTACCATCACAATCGATATCTCTCGTACCCCTTGCAAGGTTGAAAATGTAAATATCAGTGTGGATTGTTCGCCAAAGGAAATCATGATCTACACCAAACTCTTCAAGGAACTTCGAGATTTATTCTCTTGGTCATACGAAGAGATGCCAAGAATCGACCCCCATATTTTCAAACATGAGATTAGAACTTATCTGGATGATAAACATGTTCCGCAACATCTTAGATTTGCAAATCCCTTGAAGGCCCCTACTATTAAGGTAGAGGTGGAGAAGCTACTTAATGTTGGCTTCATCTACCCAGTTCCCTTGACTGAATGGGTATCCAACCCCATTCATGTGAATAAGAAGCAAGGAACTATCTGTGTATGTATGGAATTTGATGACCTAAACAAGGCTTGTCCTAAAGATAACTTCCCCACACCTTTCATCGATCAGATTCTCGATGAGTGTGTGAGAAGCAAAGTATTTTATTTTGTGGATGGATTTTCAGGGTATAACCAAATTCAAATCAAACCTGAGGATCAACATAAGACGACATTTATTTGTCCCTAGGGTACTTTTTCATACTGTAAAATTCCTTTCGGCATTAAAAATGGTAGAGCAACCTCCCAACATGCCATGAATTTCTCTTTTCATGATCTTAAGCACATAGTTGAAGCTTACCTTGATGATCTTACTGCTCACTCTTGCAAGAGAGAGGATCGCCCTATGCACCTTTAGCTTGTTTTTGAAAGATTTCATTACTATAGAATCTGGTTAAACCCTCACAAGTGCATATTTTGCGTTAATTCTGGTCGTCTTTTGGGTTTTCTAGTTTCTAAGATCGGGATCATGGTAGATCCACTAAAGGTTGAGGCAATACTTCAATTTCCTCCCCCGTGCATGATTAGACAACTTCAGGGTTTACAGGGGAAAGACAACTTTCTTCATCAGTTTATAGTAAATTATGCCAATATCATTAAGGGTTTCATGTGTCTTTTGAAGACAGACACCCCTTTTTTCTGGGATGAGCAAGCCAGGAGTCCTTCGATGCTTTGAGGAAAGCCTTGGTATCGACGCCTCTGCTGAACTCTCATGAATACAGTAGGGTTACTTTCTTTATATCATCTCATTTGAGGAGACGATTGGTATGGTTCTGGTTCAGGATGATGATGAGCTCCATGAGCACGTCATCTACTATCTTAGTCGAAATTTAGTTTGTCCTTAGCTTAATTATTTTCACGTTGAAAAGCTAGCTTTGGTTGTTGTTCACGCAGTCTAGCGTTCAAATCATTATATATTGCTTTGCAAGGCTACTGTGGCTTTCGATGTTAATCCATTTCAATACTTCCTTACCAGGCGTATCATAGGGGGAAAATACAATAAATGGATTGTCATTTTACAAGAGTTTGATCTCGATTTTGCTTCTGCGAAATCCAAGAAATCACTAGTCTTCGCGAAGTTAATATCTGATTTTCCATGATTAGATGAGGACATTATCCATGTTGATTAGTTTGTGGATGAACACATTTTTCTTGTCTCATCGTCTGACCGCTAGTATGAAGACATTGTTCTCTATCTTCAAACCTTGAATTTTCCTCATCATCTCTCGTGAGATGACCGACGACATATAAGATGCCAAGATAAGAAATATAATATCATCGGTGACACTGTGTATCACAGAGGAATAGATAATATATTGTGTCATTAGTTAACTCATGAATAGGCCAAGTCAGTCCTAAATGATTGCCACAGTGGGGCTTGTGGTGGTCACCTATCCGGGCTTGCGACAACCCAAAAAAATTTGTGAGATGGCTATTTTTGGCCCATTATCTTTAAAGATTGTATTGAAGTGGTTAAGAAGTATCACCCCTGCTAGGTGTTCAATAGAAAATATGGTTGCATCCATCCCCTCTTCACCCAATCATTATAATCGGTCCCTTCACCAAGTGGGGGGTGGGCTTCATGGATTTCAACCCAACTTCAGTTGGGGGGCATCAACACATTATTGTGGTTGTCGACTAATTTACTATGTGGGTCGAGGCCATGCCTAAATTTAAATTCGATGGGAATACTGTAGCCTTCTTCGTATTCAATAAAATTATCACCCAGTTCAGTATCCTGAGTGAGATTGTCACTCATCATGGCAGTCACTTTCAGAATGAAAGGATGGAAGAAATAGCATCTAATATGGGGTTTAGACATGGTCATTCTTCTCCTTATTACCCCCAATAAAATGGACAAGTAGAGGCCATCAACAAGTCTCTCAAGACCATTTTGAAAAAACCTATCAGTCAAAGTATGTTTGACTGGCACATCATTCTATATCCCTCACTCTGAGCCTATTGAACCTTGGTTAATACTACCACTGGATTTTCCCCTTTCCAGTTAGTACATGGTATGGAGTCGATATTACCTATTGAATGTGAAATCCCTTCTCTTAAGTTGGTAGTCGCGCTCGTACCTGACACTTCTGATATCGAGCGATGTTGTTGGCCCTCGACCAAGTTTTAAGGAAGCCTTGGTTGTGTTTGACCATTTTTGGGACTTTGACAGGCTGGTCGAAGACAGAGCACCCAGGCGAAGCAGAGATCGCGGGATATCACCCATTTTATGGGATTTTTGGGCTTTTAGGTTTTATGTAATGGGTATGGGATGTCGACCCATGGGTTTACCCATGATTAGGCCTTTTTGTAATGTATAAATAAGTAGTTAGGCGATGTAATTAAGGTAGTAGTAATTGGCTTAGAGAGGTCATTGGCTTAGTGCATGAGTGGAGTATGTTAAGACTTGTAGAGCTAAGTGCAAGTGATTTTAAGAGGCTTTGTGCACATACTATATAAGACTTTGTGCCCTAACCTAATTCAAGGAAGGATGCGTGCAGATATCCTGTCCCTTGCAGAGTCAGCTCTATGGCTTGGTGCATGTAGGAAGATTGAAAGGGACTAATAAATAAGAAGAAGAGTTGGTGGACGTAGCCCCACATTTGGGTGAACCATGTATATCTTGTGTTGTTGTTCTTTGTGCAATGTTGTTCATGGTGTTTATGTATTTATTTGATTAGTCTTGATGCATGATAGGTAGATCCATTGATGCTTAGTGCTTTATATATGAATAAATTCTAGATCTGCTCTGATGTTATGTGCTAAATGATTAGATATGTGTAAATATTGATTACTACTGCGTTGATCTGTAATAAGGGTTAATCTGTGATGTGAATAAGAATCATAACTTAATGCATATTTTTGGCTGAGTTCTCTTTTAAGTGTTGTAATCACATATCTGTGTCCCGTCTAGGTTGTAGACACTTGAGTCTTGTAACCCCCCTGCCTCTACCTCGGGTGAGACTTCATCTACTTCGTAGGTGTTTGCCGAAAGGGTCGGTAGTTAGGGTTTTGTTGGTACATTTTTGAAGCGTTGAACCCTGGGTCTGCCCCTGTGTGCCAATATATGCCTTGTAAACCTAGAGAGTCTTGACGAGCAGCATCAAGACACCTTTATGGCTATCAAGGAAAACAAAAAATGTGTCAAGGTCCAGTACGATAATCTATTTGTCCTCGGTTGTATGTTGAGGGTGGCTTGGTCCTATTGTATGATCAAGCCAAAGAACCACTGGGGGAAGGCAAGTTTAAACCCATGTGGCACTGTCCTTATATCGTGTGACGTATTCTAGGAAAAGGAGCCTACGAGTTAGAGGATTATGAAGGGAATATGTTGGTCGACCCCAGAAATGGGCTCTACTTGAAAATATATTATGCCTGAGCCCCAAGCTTGGGTGGAACTCTTTGTATAATAATGTAATTTAGTTTATATATTTTTTACCTTTCTTTCTGTCTTCATCTTCCTTATCGAGTTTTCCCTTGGTTGGCAGATGTCAACGGAGTCTTCGGTATACCTAGGATTCGCAGATGGAGCCAGTCATCATACATGGAACTTGGCTTCCACCACTTGGGTGGATTATTCACCCGAGGATCTACCGGTGTCTTCAGGTGGCGTATGCCTAGGGCCATCCATGAACAATGTGGCTCAATATAGCATCATTATATAACTTTTTCATGATGTTATCTTACATGGTATTCTATCTTTAGAGTTTCACCTGGATTCCCAGTTAGTAGTATGTCAGTTGAATGGAAGTTACCGCATGCATGATCCTACTTTACTCCAACAATTCCTACAGGCACGTATTTTAGAATGATAGTTTGATTTTATTACATATTATCACATTCCTAAGAGTTCTAATCATGTATCCGATGCTTATGCTAATTTTGTTTTAGATTGGAATTTGTCACATAATTAAAGAAAAGAAAACCACATCATCAATGTACACAATGTAAAATATAAGTAAAGTCGAAGATCCCTTTTTATATATTTCAAAATAATATGGTGTTTATAGTACAAAATTGGGGATAATACCTTCAATACACATATACATCTGGTACTACAATATCCCATGACATCTACACCTGTGGCATCGGATGTGTGTCATGGTAACAAACCATGGCATTTGCGAGATGCTGAAAGAGTCGTAGCCATGCTCTAGGTACACCAACCTCCTATCGTTGCATGGATTCAAACAGATCCTCTACCTGAACCATGGGAATCCTCTGAGTCAAACGAGACAGGTTTCCCTGCATGTTTTGTAGGACCCTCTCGGCTTCTCCTCCCATCGCTTCATCTCCCCAGTTCCTCTGTCGATGTCAAGGAAACTCTTTTGTTCGTTGCAAACCGACGTCTGCGTTACACAAGTGTCTAGTTAATACTTAAGCACCATCCAAAAATATTTTTGTTCTATTATACAAAAATAATAAAAATAAAAATATTTAAAAACATTTGACATACCTATGTCTCCGTAGGCAATCCCTAGTGGGAGTGGCATGTCAAGATCTCCTCGAAAGTTTATCCCTACATAGGGATAGTCATCTAGGGAAATGACCTATCGCTGCCACTAGTAGAAGAAATCCTCGTTGTAGGGTGTTGGCACCCTACCTCCCCCCTGTCGCCTCATTACCTCGGTCCATCATGCCATGGCTGGATGGTGAGGTCCTATAGGAAGAATCTCAACTATAGGTCCCAGACCTGAAACCCGCTCAAAAAATAAATTGCATAGGATAGAAGAAAACCCAAAATTTCTCTTACTCCCCTATTTGCACTCTGTCAATTGGCTCTTCATATTTGCCAGTAGTGAGGTACATCAGTCATATACTATGGGTCTCATACACTACATTTCATAGAACATGAGCAACCTCTATGCCTAGTGAAACAAGGCTGAACCTGTGATCCTGGTCAATACAAGCACAATAATCTTCAGGCTAAGATTGTTTATCGCCCAAATAAGGAGTTGACTCCCTAGCTTAGGAGTCCCTACTACACAGTGGGCATCGATGTACTCCTCTATTTTCATTCATCTCCCTTCTCCCCATGATTCAAGGTTTACAACCTCTTTCCAATGTGATAGACCAGTCAAAAAGTAGATATCTTATACTTCAATCCTCAATGGTTGTCCATTGAGAATGAAGCTTTCACTCTTAGGGTCCCAGTAACCCACAAACATCTCAAGAAACCTCACTTGGGCCCTCATTCCTTTGAGTGCCCAAAATTTATATAAGCCACGTCTCTTTAATTCCATTTGGGCCCCAAGATCTTGATCCATAGCTGCATCGACCTCCTCGTGCTCTCTTTCTCTCCATTCAAGAACCATCCTACCAAAGGAAAATCACAATTTGAGTTAGCATCCTTAAAATTCATTGATTGTGCACCTGTACGTGGGATACCTTACTTTAGTCACATATAGGGTTGGCTATATGTTCCCTGCAGTTTTCATAGGTGCGTATAGCTCATTGTATACGCAACACGATAGAAGACAACCCATGTACACCAATTTTCACATTTTACGCCCTCAATTGTTAAACATTTGGAGCCTAATTTGAAAATTTAATCCACTGGAAATGAAGAGGAAGAGAATAAGGTTTAACTGGTCCAGATGATTTGTGATTTTGTTTCCTGATGCTCCCACAATCGTCTTTTGAATCTTGGAGGTATTTTGGTCCAATTTGCACTATTTGGGTAAAACATCAAAATGGTATAGTAATTTTTGGTTTTGTTACTATTTATAAACTATTTTTACCCACTTTCTATAGTTTTGAGCCATTTTTTCACCTAATGGACTAATACAAGGGTGGATTGAGTTGGGTTTTGCAGTTTTTACCAGGGATTCTTGCAGATTTCAAAATTATGTTGGTCGTTCATCACCACAGGCAGGTATTTTCACTACCCAACATATAGGATAGGTATCCATTCCATCGTGAATTTTTGCATTGTCCTATAGCTGTCATCTTTTATGCCTTAGGTACGAACCCATTTATTGTGACACAAAACTTTCCATCTGCTATAAGTAGTGTCATTAGCAAGTGGTAGAGACTTACCAAACATGGGTGCCCTAGTTAGATCCCCTACTTCACTTGGTTCCCATGCAGAGATTTTTTCCATAGGGTTGGGAGTCCTTCATAGCTAGTACATGAATTTAAGTTGAGCCTCATTTCTCACTCATAAACATGATGCCTTATACCCCGAGGACTCTATTGGCAACCATTTCGCATTTTTATCCTATCCTTATAAGCTTCCCACACAAGTGTTTTGGAACCCTTGATTCTCATCACAATATTTTGAATAAAACAACACTATTATTTTGCGCATTCGCACACCTGCCTTTTGTTTTCATTTTCACGACTACAAGCGTGAAAACCATGAGTTCGAAGTCATGTCAATGGCACTAAAATCATCACTAGATTATTATGGTTACTCTTGTCTATGTGTTCATTGCACTTATAATTCAATAATGGTCACACAGTTGGCAAGACACCAAATCTTTACTCACTTTGCATTTTCTTAATATGACTTCATTTTATAAGTTTGCAATGCAATGGTATTCTAGTGATTGTGATTGAGTCCTTGATACAATGGTGGTTTGATGTTATATTGTCTTTGGTCAAATTCTTTGGTGCAATGGTTTCATAACAAAGAATTAACATTGTGATTAGACCCTTAGTGCAATGGTTTCATACAAAGCATAAGTTTCATGGTCAAATCTTTGGAGCTAAATTTGAAATATTGTTTTAAATCATGCAAACACTATTGTTGTGCAATTATTCGGGCCGACTTATCATAGTTTTCAATAGTTGTTTAATTCGCATTGCTTTTAACACACACCACTAGTGACTTGAATCACCATATCTCTGTCAATTGTACATTCCGATATGAATCTTTTGCATGGGATTGTTTCATTCCACCACCCTCGCACACTTAGGCATTAATGCCTGCCTTGTATCTCGGGCTACCTCTGTTGGTTTTGGGGAAACCTGTGAGCTTTTGGTTCTGCGTATACCCTATCAAACCCCCCCACCGTTCACCCTGTTGACTGTGTGCTTTCTCCTATGACTCCTGTAGGGCGAATTTAACCCCATGGTGTTCAAAGTCTATTACTGTTTGATAGTGCCAGAGAAGATTGCCCCCGTAATTTCCTCCCGGAGACACATTTTTGCGTGAGAAATTCTAGGCAAATGGTTTTGAATCAGATCAAACCCTTGAAAACCCAGAACCAAAATTAGCCCATTTACCTTCATTGAGGGTGGTTTCCTCACAAATTGGGGTATTTCAGAGTTATAGCTCATGTTTTAGAGGTCAAATTTCAGATCTTCTCCATGACTGAAAAGTGCATTTTGGGTCTGTGTGCATTTGTTGGAACGTTTTTACCTCTCCAAGCCTGGATCTCAGAACTCCTTCCACCCGTCCAGCCTTGTGCCTCTTTCCCTCTGTTGAACCCTTAATCAATCCAAAGATTTATCAAATAGTCTGTCAGCAAGTTGAAAGACAACAGGCTCTATTCTCTTTAAAATGTAGAGGTAGCCACGACCTTTGTCAACTCAAAGTTATCCTGACCGAATCATTTTTCTACAG
Source organism: Picea engelmannii (assembly GCA_009831015.1). Lineage (NCBI taxonomy): Eukaryota > Viridiplantae > Streptophyta > Pinopsida > Pinales > Pinaceae > Picea > Picea engelmannii. The sequence continues at coordinate 891,381 of ML780363.1, read as the reverse complement.
CCTAGGTATGTATTTCAACATCGATTTTTGAATGATTTGGTTAGCCGATTGTGTTTGCTCCAAATTAGTTATGTTTGTTTGAATAGATTCAAAACGATTTTGTTTACTTCGAATTACCAGGAATGATTTTGTTTTCAAAAGATTTCGTTTTGAATTAGCATAAACTATTTGCATTGAAGATTTGTTTGCTAAAATTGAACATAGCTATGTTTTGATTGATTTAATACGATTTTCTTGTTCTTGAATTAGTATAAATGATTGAATTGGCTCTGAGTTAGTTTGATATGGTTCTATTAGTTTTGAATTAGAAAACGATTATGTTAGTTTTGTTTTGATTCAACAACGATTTTGTTAAGTTCTGAATTGACATAAATGATTGTGTTTGTGTTAGATTAGTATCAAAGATTGTTTTGATAAATAGAATATAATCTGTTGATTCAAAAACGTTTTTGTTGATTTTGAATTGTCAAAACAATCCTGTCTGTTTTGAATTAGTAATAAAAGAATGGTTTAATAGATAGCATACATTCTTGTTATCATTTGGTTAATTTAAAATGATTTTGTTTGTGAATATGACCAGCTACAGAATCGTAAGATTTTGTTAGCTAGTCATAAAAGTTGGATTTTTTTTTTATGATTTTACAACTGAAAATTGTCTAAACTTGTTTATTCTTGTCCACCTATAGGTACATACGAATTGCAATGGAAAATTGGATATGTTGTGGCAGTTTAGAACATGTTTTTTATTATTTAGTTTTGTTTCAAGTTGTTAGTCATAGGCAGAAATAGAGACTTGGGAGATTGTTCCCAGATTTTTTGTAAACTGTTTTTGATAATTCCCACAGGGATGTTTTACCTTGTGGCCTTTTTATACTCATTAATTTTTGTAAAGAAACCATCACTGTTGGGAGAACAAATACTATGGGATTATGATTATATAGACTCAAATGGAATTGGATGCTTTGTAACAGCTTTAGCTTTCAATTTATCATACTTTCGTTCAAGTTTTGTGCATTTTAATTTTTTATCAAATTATTGACTACTTTAGATATCAAGGTTTGATACAGGTTGATGCATCATGATTTAAATTTTTTCCATATCTGATGTATCTCAGTTTACACACAACAATTACTCTATTTTAATTTAATTAATAGAAGGCTAATATTCTTGGTTAAATGAGCAGTCATGCACAAATCTTCGCACTGGGATTTATCTAAATGTGATGGTCTGTGAAATATAAGATTGTGGTTGTTTTATGTCTTGTTTGTTCTATCATTCATATTCAAAGAGAACTGTTGCTTCCTGTTTACAAGAAGCTTGTGGAGAATCTAGTGCGGGTTTCCTCCCATCGAACAACTAAATCGAATATTGCGCACAGGACAAATAGGAAGCGTTACTTCAGGTTAGTTCTTTATTTGCAATTTAATAGTTAATAAATTCGAGAATTCTTAGTAATTTAGTTAGATATATAGTTCAGATTTACAGTTAGGATTGTAATTTTAATTGCTCAGCTTTAGATAGTTTTCATTTCATTCCTTTCTCATAAAAATTATAAAAAATCAAAAAACAATAACTTCGTTGTTATTTTACAAATGATTTTTGCAAGTTTCGATTAAAATTTGTATTCTGTAAATATTGTACATCTGTAATTAAGATTTAATTATGTTGATAGCTGAACATTTGATTTCATAGAATTATTATTGTATAATATTAGTTAGTAAATTGTATATATGCTTTAGATTTGTACATAGTTTGTTGTAGTTTCTTTTTCTCATTTAGATTAGTTCCTTTAGTTTTAGTTTTATTTCGTTTTCTTAGGACCTAGATCGGCCAACGGAGCCGCTAAAACCGTCAGGGTGGATCATCCCAAACGGCTTGGGTTATTTAGACAACCATGGACCAGATCCACTCCTCCAGTTGACGAGCATTCAATTTCGCCCGTCAACAAACTTCCAAACGAGTTTAATTTAATCTCTTTTCCAACTTGTCTTTAAAAAGTGAAAAGATTGTCAAGTGATTTGTCCCTTTCACACTCGTTAAATTGGACTTGAATGGTCATGATTCTTAGTAAATCTCTTTTCCAACTCATTTTCATCGAAAATATTGTCGAGTGAACTTGTCTCTTCACACTCGTAAATTGGATTTGAAAATGTGTCTATTTGGCACAATTTTATCCCTTTTTCACACCAAGTAGAATAAAATACATAAAAAGGACATCTTTTGGTGTTAAGTTCTGATTGCATCTCATTCCCTTGCTTCCAGTATTGAGCCTTTAGCCGGTTCTCTCTTTGCATTATAAACCGTTTGCCTTAGCAGTTTTTTGCATCCTCAACCAAGCAGAGCCTTTTTTTTATCCTTCATAATTTGATACCCTATACATAGGAGGGAACATTCCTCTGAGTGTCCATCTCCTGCATGCATCTCCTTGCATTGAGCATAGGTATGTTCCATTGCTAGAACTATTTTTGATTACTTGCGACACTCGTTTCCTCCTTTGTATCATAGCATTCATTTGTCTATGAAAAAACAAAAAAAGATGGGTGGGAAGGGAGTATTATCTTATATTGCTAGCAATCGTGTTACCTTTGAATAGAGCACAAAGTTATTGAGTCCATTCATCATCATAATTTTTGGATTAGCATGGCCTTAGGAAGCTGAGCTTGTTACAGAGTCATCTCTACCGACTGGTTACTCTTCTAATCTCTATAGAGAATTTCATGGATGCCTCCTGCATCTCATGGTTTCATCATTGGGTCTATGCTATCGGAGTCCTCCATATGTCTCATGCTCTTATTCAAAGGAAGTATATCAATTAGTGTCGACCACTCCTCAAAACTCTTAACTTTGCATGATGACAATAGCCTCAGTTTGTCTCAGAATCACATGATACTATAGTCCTATCATTCACCCTGGCCCTAGTTTCATCATTGGTAGGTAACCTTGAACCCAATAGTCAACACTTCATTATTGGCCATTGACTGGGTGGTTTCCCTTGTGTTTGACGATAAGACATCTATTCACACATTGGGATTCATGCAATGTCTTGGATGCCATTATCCTTATTGGTGGTTTCCTCGCCTTTGTCAGCAGTTTTCATCATTGGCTGCTATTTAGAGGGTCTTTTTTGTGTACCGCTTGCACTTGGCACACACGAAAGATGCACAGGGTCGTTGGTTCGTGAACATGTTCTTCGTCCGATTTCCACCAAATCATGAAGCTCCTTCTTTGTACCTCATGTTGAATGATGAGAGATGCCTAAATACTCTCCTTGCAGTGGGTCTCCTTCCATCGAATTTAGCCCATTTATCCTAGAAATGGTACCTAGAGTCTTATGAGTACCTTGAGGCTTGCAGTCATTAGTGGCAGGCTCTCTCGCCATCGACAGTTGGGAATACATCAATGTCTCATGATCGATGGATTCTTCAGGTGTTCGACACCAGATCCTTTATTCACACTTGTAAGAATGTACTCAGTTCCTTGATACCTACTTTCATTATCAGTAGGTTGTCTCGCATTTGTTAATGGTATACCTCAATGATCGGTAATAAAACGATGTCTCATTGTGTTCGACCTCAACTCATTTATTCACATGATGTAGACTTGCACCCTTGGCGGACTGTGTAGAAGACTTGAAGACATCACTATGTGGCCACAACTTTCCTGAGTTGTTGCTTCCCTTTCATTGGAACAGTACCTATATGACTTCATTGATCATGGGAGGTCATATTGTACTCCATTGTATACATATATCTTTAGATTGGTTTTGAGACTGGTTCTACTGGGCCTTGTTCATGACTATGAAAACTATTGGCATGTAACTGGATTTGTATTTGCCTATTCATGGCCACAGAAACTTGCTTGTCATATTTTCACATGGACCTGTAGTGTAATTTTATTGGCAGCCATATATACAAAGTTAGTACAGAATGTAATGAGAAACTAGTTCGTCCAGCTGGTTCCCCATAACTCCCCTTCCGGGTTGTGTATAATGTATTTTGGACATCACATATACTCCTCTGACCTCACACATTAGGGGACATCTATTATAGCAAGATTTGTTGCACCCTATGCAATCTTGCACAAAGGTCCTTTTTCCATTTCCCTATGTAGACTTATCATCCCTATTTGATAAATCCAAAGCTAAAAATACAAATTTTTCCACATGTATGCACCTTGCATACTATATAACATGCGTATATGTAGGCTTCTCCACTATAGTCCACGTACATCAGGATTTGTGCCAAAAATTGAAAATTAAATGTCGGGTTTCCAAGTCATGATAGGAGATCTCTTATACTTGGCCTTCCATATACTAGAAACATTTTGACTATGCCCTTTAGTTCCATTTCAAGGCTATAAATGGGCCAATTCCGAGATATGGAAAGGAGGAGAAAGAATTCAACTTTGAGAGAAAAGTTACTCTGGAGAAATTATTACTTCATATTGAGTTTGCATCCCTTTTTCCTTTAATTATGAACACACTATTCATCCCCCAATCTCTTCCCTTATTGATGAAGAACCTCATTGTATCCATTCTATGATCTTGCCTTTCTTGGAGGATTGAAGTGGTGGAGGCCCAGTTGGAAGGAACTTAGTTTCTCGGTTTCGAACCATGCTGACATGGAAGTCTGTAATATTTTCACTTTTGTTGATCATTTATGAATAGAAATACTCCTTTCCTGTCTAATTGATATCTTTCAAATATATGAGTTATTATCAATGGGCGTATTTGTCATGTATATTAATGGATTATTCTATCTAATGTGAAAACCTTTTATATCATCACCATATTCTTTCTTTTCTTGTTTGTTGAGAACTTGTTGCAGGTATATAGCTTTGGGTCAAAGTGCTCAATGGTGGAAATCATCAAACATCTGGACGAGGTAGGCCTCTTTATTATCTTTCTTTCATATTGGTTTATATAGAATTTTGTACGAGGATGGCCTCTTTATTTGTTTCCCTGGTTGTTTTTCTTCTCACATAGTTGAGGAGATGAAATGTCATGGCAGTTCATTTTCAATTATATTCCCAATATAACATTCGTTCTTCCTTTGTCACAAGTGATTTCCACTTTGCACTTCATCTTCTTGAGACATGTGGATAGTTTCTTGAAGTGATAGCATAGGAATCACAACACTTACATAGAGTAATAGAAAATAAGTAACAACATAAGACTAACATCATAAGACTAACAACATAATAGTAACATCAAGGTCCGTATTCCTCTTACAATATACTTGCATAGAAATAAAATAAAAAAATGCTTTTTTTTTGGTGATGTGGATCACCCAAGGCCAAGGATGCTCCTGCATCAGAAACCCCTGGTAAGACAACTCATGAGATTCTAGATCATGTGGTAACTAATTCATAGGTTGAATAACTTCACTAGTGTACTGGGTCCTACTCGGACACCCACGATGCATATTCTAATCTCCTATTTTTCCATTTAATTAAATATTCCAAATATTTCTTTCGATGGGTTTCTTTACCAACCCTTTTGTCCAAAAGTTCTTCCATTTCTTCCACTAGTTTTATTGGTAGTTGTTAAGCCCTAATATTGGCTCATTACCCCTTAATTGGGGCATATTATATTAGTAATGTTATTTTATTTATGTCGGCTTTAGGCCATTAGTTGTAATTATACCTCCTAGTCTCCTATATATACCAAGGAGACATTTTCATTTTGAATCATCTTGTACTTGAACATTTAAGTGGGGTAAAAGGAGGTTTCCCCCTTCAAGAGGCTTATTATCTGAAATTATCTCTCTTTCAAGGCATTGATTACTTTTTCTAAGGATTTTCTATGCTATATTGATATTTGGTTCTTAACATATGGTATCAGAGCTCAAGGTCTTGGGGTTTTGCTGCTACATCTGAGACACCTTGGAATTTTCACTATAACTTGTTTTCTACAATGTTTCAGAAGGAACGGCTTGGATTATATTTAGTAGATGGAGCAAGGTATGTTGGGTTCAAAATTCAGCTCCTGAGGCCTTATACTTCCAGAGATAAATCCTGTACAAGATAGGGTTCTGGAATCATCCTGAACTGATTCATTGCGGAATTTTCACTATAAAACATTTTCTGTAACATTTCAAACCCTGAACTCTAGATGATATTTACAGAAATTAGTAAGGTATCTATGGTAAAAATTTCAGCTTCTGGGTCATCTTAAAGTTTTATATACACCCTGTGTAAGATAGGGTATCTGACTAGTCCTATTGACTAGTCTCAAGAAGGTGTTTCAGGTAAAACAATCATAAATTCTTCCTAGAGTATCCAAATTGCATTGGACTGGTTTCATTGGATCATGGACAATCTGTAGTATTTTTGGTGTGAGTTTCAGAATTTTATATCAATTATTTTGTCTGGGGCACGCTATACAAGCGAGATCTCCTGGAAAGGCCAAAAATCGGCAAGTTGTGGGGAAGTTACAGTAAATTCCACTTGGCACATCCAATTTTGATCAGACCCATGGCATTGCAAAAAAGAAATATAAGAGAACTACATAAAAGAAAGTTTCATACCCATAAGGGCCGAAACTTGGGAGATACAATAGAAGAAATATTGTCTAGCATAACCACCTCAAAATCAAGGTTCAAAAGTGATACTTGGTCAACATGCCACCAAAAAGGGGAACTTCTACACCAAATAAGCCTCCATAAAATCCTACTTGGACTCTTGATGAAGGTGAAGAAATGTGTAGGGACATAAATGAACAACAAAATAAGATGGATTCAATGGAAGCTAAGTTGGATACTAAGATGGATTCAATGGAAGCTAAGTTGGATACTAATTTGGATGGTTAAAAAGGGGAGATCATGGAAGTATTGAAAAAATTTGTAACAGAGAAGACACTTGAAAGTGAAAATGCATCCCATGAAATTCATGATGAGGACACAAGGAAGGTGAATCAAGAATGGAGAAACTCCAACTTTGGTTTGAAGACCA
>ML780363.1:839092-880053 GCA_009831015.1 Picea engelmannii | reverse complement strand
GGCCATTAGTTGTAATTATACCTCCTAGTCTCCTATATATACCAAGGAGACATTTTCATTTTGAATCATCTTGTACTTGAACATTTAAGTGGGGTAAAAGGAGGTTTCCCCTTCGAAGAGGCTTATTATCTAAAATTATCTCTCTTTCAAGGCATTGAGTACTTTTTCTAAGGATTTTCTATCCTATATTGATATTTGGTTCTTAACAGTAGTTGTTACTTCCCTTTATTCAATGTACCTATTTCATAACTCTCTTCTCCTTTATGAAACTCATACTTATATGCAGCATTGAATATTAGAGAGATAGCCAATTCCTCTAGTAATTCTAACTTATATTCATTTTCATAATTTTTCCTCAAAATTCTGCATGGGCCTATCTTTTTGTACTTTAGTTTACTATAGGTACCATTGGGGGATCTTTCCTTCTGCAAATATGCCCTTACCATTTCACCTTCCTAAAAAAATATTGTTCTTATCTGCATATCTTCCCTCCTTTTGTACTTGGCATCACTCTATTGCAACATCCTTTTCACCTATTCATCCAATTCTTGAAGATCATCTGCAAAATCACTTGCATCATCTCTCTTCCTTTCTTTCAAATATGGCAACTTTATCAAATATACAATTCCTTTCAGTGACCTTCCATAAACAATATGGAAAGGACTCTTTTTGGTTGATCTATTCATTGAATCATTATAGTAAAATTCATCTTGTGCCACGACCATATCCCATTGTCTTGGATTTTCCCCACTCAAGCTCCTCAACAAATTTCCAAGACTTCAGTTTTCCCATCAGTTTGTGGGTGATAGGATGAACTATACAATATTTTTGATCCCATTTTCTTCCAAAGTTTCCTCCAAAGGTTACCAAGAAATCTTGTGTCTTAGTCCGAAGTAATACTCCTTGGAAAACCATGAAGTCTCACAACTTCTTTGAAGAATAAAATAACCACTTCAGTTGCATCACTTGTCTTCTTGCATGCTATGAAATGTGCCATATTTGAAAACCGATCTACTACAACCATCATAGAATCATGATTCCTTTGTGTCTTAGGTAGCCCCAAAACAAAATCCATGCTCACATCTTCCCAAGGCCCTTTGGGTACTAGAAATGGAGTATATAGTCCTGTATTTTGACTTCTTCCCTTTTCTACTTGGAAAATTATACGGCATTCAAAAAACTTTCTAACATCCTTATTGATGCTAGGCCAAAAATACCTCTCTTTTACCAACGTTGTGGTCTTATCCATGCCAAAATTTCCACCTAGGCCTCCACCATGTAATTATTTGATGAGATTCAATCTTACTGACCCTTGAGGAATGCACAACTATTGATTTTTAAACAAGAATCCTTCTTGTATGTGATAATCAAGGAAAATTGGTCTATTGACACTCCACGATGCCTTACAAGCTTTCCATGCTTATCCAAAATTTGCATCTTCTTCGTACATTTACATCATGCTTTCCAAACTCACCACTTCCACAAATAAAGTGTTAAGTAGTGAAACTCTTATAATCAAAGAATCTTCCACTTTATTTGACTTTTTGGATCTATGATTCAGAACAAAAGTGAAACTTTGTAAGAATTCAACCCATTTAGAATGTCTTTGATTCAACTTACCTTGACTGTTGATGTATTGCAATGCCTTGTGACCAGTAAACAAGACAAATTCTTTGGGAATCAAATAATGTCTCCACTTATTTAGAGCTTACGCTATCACATAAAATTATTGATCATACACAAAACACTTTCTTTTAGCATCATTCAACTTTTCATTGAAGAATGTTATTGGTCTCCCTTCTTGGCTTAAAACTACTCCAATTATTGTTCTTCTTGCATCACAGACAACTTGAAATACTTTGCCAAAGTTTGGAAGTGCCAAAGTAGGCTTCTTTGTCACCTTCTTTTCCAAATCTGCAAATGCCTTCATTGTTGTTGTTGTCCATTCAAATTTTCCCTTATCCATGCATTCAGTAAATGGTGAAAAAATTTGATTGAATTTTCTAGTGAACTTTCGATAGAAACTCGCAAATCCATGGAAGCTTCTCACTTCAAAAGTGGATTGTGGTGTTGGCCATTCCAAAATAGCCTTCACCTTTTTGGAATCCATCTTCAACTCTTCCTTGGAAACAACAAATCCCAAGTACACTAATTTTGTCTGCATAAATGTACATTTCTTCAAGTTAATAAACAACCTTTCCTTTTGCAACCGTTGTAACACTTGTCTCACATGCTTCAAGAGTTCTTCCTTGTTCTTTTTGAAGATTAAAATGTCATCCAAATACACTACAACAAACTTTACCAAGAATGGTTTCAAGACTTCATTCATAAGCCTCATAAATGTATTGGGATCATTAGTTATCCCAAATGGCATAACTAACCATTCAAACAAGCCATCTTTAGTATTAAAGGAATTTCTCCACTCATCACCTTCCCTTATCTGGATTTGATGATAACCACTCTTCAAATCAATCTTTGTGAAGTATGCAGTCCCACTTAAACAATCCATAAGATCTTCCATCCTTGAAAAATGAAACCGGTACTTGATGGTGATTTGATTTATGGCTCATGAATCTGTGCACATCTTCCACTCTCCTATTTTTTTTGGAGTCAATATTGTTGTCAGACAGTTGGATTAGGTTGATGGATAGTTGGTATGGATCGTTGGTTGTCATTGATGTCAACCATTGGCGAGTGATATTGTAGATTGATGTCAACCCTTAGTGATTGATGTCAACCCTTGGAGTAGCTTGGTAGCCAATTCCGGTAGCACAAAGGCATGGGTAAGGGACCTGAGTATACTCAAGGTATAAGGGCATGAATATCAATGAATTTATAGGTAATACTATTTTATATGGATAGTACATGTCATACCATTTCTGGTGATATGTGGAACGTCACATAACTCCTCACGGTTAGAGAGTTATGGCCTGAGGAGTTTTGGCCTTGTGAAGTTAGAGAACCCTCATGAATTATCTAGAAGCCTCTAGAAGGTCAAAGAAGTCAAATTACTCTAGAAACTCCTAGAAGAATTTGACTAGTCAAAGTGGGTGAAACTAGGAGTTAATCATGGGTATAGCTGTTGCATCAAGACAATAATTAAAAATAAATTAGTTGCAACAAGAATTTGTGAGTCTGCTAATTATGGTAAAGTAGTTGTGATGAGAAGATTGAATAGTCAAAGTGCTTGACCAAGAAATAAATCAAATAATAAAGTGGTTGTAAAAAGAAGGTAATTAAGGGAAAAGAAGCTATGAATTGAATAATTATAGAAAAGTTAGTTGCAACAAAAAATTTTGAGTAAAGAGAAATTATTTAAATAATAAAGTAGTCAAAGTGGTTAGTGGACAAAGTGGCTAAGTGGACAAAGTTGGTTAAGTGGAAAAAGTGGCTAAGTGGACAAAGTTGGATAAGTAGAAAAAGTGGCTAAGTGGAAAAAATGGTTAAATGTACAAAGAGGCTAAGTGGACAAATTTGGTTAAGTGGACAAAGTGGCTAAGTGGACAAAGTGGTTAAGTGGATAATTCTAGAGGAAGGTACTTGGAGAGTATAAATAAGAGATCAAGGGTCTCCCATTTGTATCCATTGAGCATATTGAATACCTAAAAGTGACTGAGGTAACCAAAGGAGATCTAAGGAGAATTACATATGGAAGGTGAAGTAAAGAAGGCCGAAATTCAAGGGAGGATAAAGTCTTTTGATTATGCTTTCTATTTACAGGTCATCTCACCATTTTCCCAATAAAATTTTTTCTACAATGATTCAGAAAGAAAAAATATGGAGGTCGTTGAGAAAACATATCCAAGTAATCGTGATAAAAAATTCAGCTTGTGGGTCGTTGTATTTTGGGAGTTAAACTCTGTGGAAAATAGGGTTTGTGGCTAATCCTAAAACTAGTCTAAAACAAGTGTTTCGAGTAAAAATGTAAAAACTTCTTCATAACATATCCAAATTTAGTAAGATCAAATGTATTGGTTAGAGTATAGTCTGTAGTATTATTTTCACCATTTTTATATCCATACAACAAATACTCTGTGTGGGGCACACTCTACAAGTTCTCTCTCTAGAATAAGCCAGAATTCAATAAGGTATGTCATTTTTGCTATAACTCCTTTTCTGAAAGGTTCCAAGTACTGAAACCTGGAGAAATTGCATAAACGACATTGAAGAACATTGTGTAATATTTTCATATCTTTATCCATTACATGTACAGAGTTATGGTTATTTCAAGTTAGGGTTGTTGACTAATCCAAAATTAGTCATGTGAGACTAAAGTAAAGTTTGATGAAAATGTTAGTCTCTTGTTGTTAAAGTTAAGGAAGGTTTGCAGGTATGTGATCATATACACCAGGTCTATTACAAAGTTACAAATCAGATTTGGATGATTAAATTGATGAGGGCTTCTGGTTGAGGTATGTTATAGATAGAGGTTATATAGCAGTGAGGTTGTGGCACATGGTTTGATGTAATGGTTTATGATAATTGGTTATGGATAGTGTGATGTATTGCTAGAGAAATTTTGATGGTTATATTGGTATATGGTTGAGGTACATGTTGGGTACATGGTTGAGACAAGTAGTTGATGAGTTGACACACACATGAGGTGTATAGTTGATGATTTTGGTAAATCTTGATGAGTCATAGTTGATGAGTATTTGATGCATGATTGGTACATACTTGGTACATGGTTGGAGGCACTTGTTAGTAGTATTGTTGATACATGGTTTATGGATGATGTAGCATACTTGTCTTGGTATATTATTAGAAGTACATATTGATCTTGGTGATGACTATGAGTTTTTGTGTTATTATTGGTTGATGCATATCTTGGTGATATTGTGCATATGGTTGAGAGTTGTCTTGGTGATTGATCTTGGTGAGTAGAACTGATTTGGTTGATAAGATTGATGAGACAGGTTATTGTGATAGGTTGTTTGGATAGGTTATTGTGACAGGTTCTTTGTACAGGTTTGGTGCATGGTTAATGCATTTTTTTATGGTACAGGTTGATGTATGGTACATGTTTTCACATGTTATTAGTACAGGTTTTCACAGGTTGTTTGGTGAAAATTGATTGGTATAGGTTCACAACAGTATATCTCATAGTGATAGTGTGACAGTGGTTCCATCATTCTACTTATATTTTAGGGAGGTTGGATGGGGCAAGGAAAGGAGGTTATATCCACTTTCTGGTTGTAGCCAGAGAGCATAGGGGGTTGTAGCCTTCTTCTGGTTGGAGCCAGAGAATTGGGGAGTTGGAGCTTCCCTCGGGTTGTATCCTGAGAAACTAGGGGGGTGGAGCTTCCTTCCAGTTGTAGCTGGAGAATTGGAAGTTGGTGCTTCCTTGAATGTAATTCTTGACATATAAGAAAATCATTTCATGGTTTTCTCCCGCATTGGATTTCCATGTAAATATTGTTGTATTGTGCATTGTGTGGATGTCTTTGTTATTGTTTATTATGCACTGATGAATGTTAATGCTTATGACATAGTAAAATATTGATGATGAACAGATGAACATGGTTGAACAAGTAAAAGAATATACTTTGTGGTTTAAAGAATTAATAATTGGTATAATTTATCATTACTAATTCACCCCCCCTCTCAGTAATCCAACAATTGGTATCAGAGCGGGTTCCTTCAGGAAACATTTTAACCACTGGAAGGAGATCATGGATTATTCTGAGAATGGAGTACCATTGTTTAATGGTCAGAATGGTTTAAAGTATGAGATATGGAGTGGAAGGATGAAAGTATTTTTAAAGGCACAGGGGTATGATATTTTTCCATCAATTGTTATAGGATATGATAGTTCAAAAAGGGAAAAGACTGCAGCCAACAAGAAATTGAAGAAGAATAACAAAATAGCAATGGATTTCATCTAGGAAGGATTACCTAATCCGGTAAGAGAAAAGGTTGGAAAATGTTCATCATTGAAAGACATTTGGGATAAGTTACATGATATATATTGTTCACACATCACAGATTCATAAAATGCCAAAGAAGATGAAGGTACATATCAAGAACAAAGATGTTCACCGTGTCAAACAGATTCAGAAGATGAAGAGTACATAATCAATAAAAGTATGTTGTTGTTTCTCTTTAATTGTGAAAAATTCGGACATCTTGAAATGGAATGCCATCAAAGAAATGAGATAGAAAAACTAATTGAAAAAGAAGAAAATCATGAAGAAGAATTGATCAGTGCTTTAGATGAACTAAGAAAAGAAAGAAAAGAAAACAAGTCACTCAATAAAGAATTGATGAAACAAAAGGAAAGTGTTCACATTTTTTAAGAATCCCAATAAGTCATCAAGAACTTAAGAACTCAACTAGAAGAAGCCAGAAAGATTGAAGAAGTCTTAAACATCAAAAATAGTATTTGGAAGACAACATAGTAGAACAGAAGGAAGAATAAGAAATGAGAGAGAAGATATTGACAGATCATCTTAAGAAAAGAACTAACGATCTAAACCAACTTGAGTCAAATTTTGGTCAAGAAGAGAAAGTACTTGAAGAATAAATAATCACATTAAAAATTCTTCTTGAAGAAGCAAAGAGAACAAAAGAAGTCATGAAGTCTCAAATATTAAAGAAAGAAGAAGAGGTTGAGAAGCTTGAATAAGAATTTGTCACATTGAGAAGTAAAATCGTCAAGCTCAACAAGAACGTTGAAGAGACAAAAACATCTGTATTAGTTGTACAGAATGAAGAGAAGCACTCTAGGTTGCTAGAAAATAAGAATGAAGAAAAGAGCAAGAGTTATGAAGAAGTACTCAAAGAAGGAATCATGGTCAACCAGAGTCTAAGAAAACTAATAAGGGTACATCTTCAAGATTACCATCCACATTCAAGCCACAAAGAAGCTTCAATCATGATCATGATCAGTCAAGGTATAAATTCAGAAGGACTATTCCACAAAGAAGATCATTCACTCCCAGGTATGCAAGTTTATTTTATGGTTATTTTTTTTATTGTACTAACTTTGTACATAAGGTTTCATATTACAGGGATTATAAAAGAAATGCTCAAGAAAGAAATATCTATGTGGCCCCACATAACATTGAATGTTAAAATTTTCATAAATATGGACACATAGCTCATGATTGTAGAAACATGATCGATACTTCCATGAAAGAGAACATTGATTTCAGATATAAGAAAGTATGTGTTAATGACATTTCTTGTACAGGGATGTTTTCCTCTCCGATTTGAGGCCTCTGATGTAAACGCATGGAAGTGGGATTTTGAAAGGCGATCAGGTGAGTTTTATTCAAAGGCCACAGCCATAAGCGTCAAGCGCAGTGCAAAAAAGAGATCCATTTCGGGCCCAAGTCAAGCAAGCGAGCACTTTGATTTCAACGTTCAGGATGCATCCAGGAAATCAAATCAGTGGTAGGCGGGAAATCGTGATTGGCAAAGCTACGTCGAGGTTAACGCATTTGATAGCACCCATCCATTCAAAGGGGACACCTGGTGGCAAATTGAGCCATCTCGGAATTTCGCCCATCGTGACTCTAAGGCACAAAAGGCAGCTCTGTTATATCCCGATGCGCGAGGTGTCGGGAAAGTCTCGGACCCGGGCCTACCACAGTGTTAGGAGAATTCAAGACCGATAGATCTCAGTCGTCCATCCAGAGGGACATGTGGTGCGCGATTGGGCTCCTCGCATTTTCGCCCATCGTAACTTTGAAGCACAAGGACTAGCTCTTCCCATCCACGAGACACAAAGTGTCGAAGGCATCCAGGGCCCAGGCCCACAGTATTGCCTAGAAGATCTCAGTCGTCCATCCAAGGGGACGCATAGTGCATGATCAAGCCATGTCATCATTTCGTCTGTCATAGCCTTGAAGCATGAGGAGCAGCCTCCTCCCATCCATGAAACATGAAATGTCGAAAGCACCTTTGAAGATAGGCACAGGGTCACATCCCGTGGTCACTTGGGGGTGATAGAAAGAGCTACGCAAAGGGCCGATGCACCGGGTTTAGCTGCAGAAGGGATCACTATGTTCTCCAGGTACCAGTTCAACTTGGTCTCAATCCTAGTACATGCTCGGAGTGAATGAAGAAGAGAGGGGGTGGTTGAAACCTCGCCTCACTCATTAATTGCAAGGGATGGAGGGTCTGGAAAACCGTCTGCCCAAGGAAGTCCTGTGTATCGATTTTCTCAAAGAAGCCATGCTGAAGTCTTCAGCTCGACAGAGAAGTCTGCACACGTTATCTGAACACTTATTGGCTCAGCTACTCCCCTTGTTGGAGCCACGCGTAATTAAGATGGCGTATGTCATAGGCGCACGATCATCCAGTCTTCATGCGTAGACTGTCAGAAGACATGCAGACGCAATGTTATTAATGCAGTATCTCGTTTTCGCTGCTGTGTTTTTTTTGAGTATATGTAGGCATTTTCGCCATTTTTGTAAGGATCGATGGTTGAGCAGAGCTCCCTACTGTAATGTTTTAGCAACTATTTCAGCTTTCATCTTGTGTATTTGTATATGAGATTTCTTGTTTTATGACAAACAGTTCTTCTTACCCCATCTAGTTTTTCATCTTATGCTAGGAGAGTTCGTGATTGACTGAGTTGCGCGAATTGTTGCATTTCTGTTATGATAAATGATTTATCATGGCATCATTGTATTTTCTGGTTTTCTATATTTAAACTCAAGAATACCTTGCATTTGGATGCCTTCTCCTACAGTCTGTTAGGAACCCTCTATTTATAACAGACCTTCGCACTCTTCTCATATAATTCTTCCACCTGTTCACCCTTTACTACAACTCACTGTCTGAAATTTACGCAAGACCTCACTTGCTCATGCATACTTGGCCTGGTTTCAGAGTTGGAACACTATTGTTTCGAGTTTCCTTCCATTTGATCACCCATAAAAAACCACTGTGACATAAAACCGATGGGCTTTGGGATCTTCTCATGTTAGCAATCTAGGAGTGACTTCCATCACCAACATTTCTAGCGTCGTTGTCGGGGACGAAGTTGAAGATTTTCCCTGGGCAGAATGACATTCAACCTCTGATTCTGAAGGTGCATCAGACATCAGAGCCCTTAAATATTTCTACTGTGCACCTGGTGACTCCACTGTGGTGACTCAATTGTTTCCACAATCACTGTTTCAGCTGTGACTACTGTTAGCACACCTGAAAGTTGACCCTAGGGAGCTTTCTCGAGAAGGTTTTAGCAGTTGCTTTCTCAGTCTGAGAAGCTTCCTGGGGTAATGACAACGTTAAGATATGGCCTTTGATGGTGAACAAGGACCAGACATATTTGAAGCTGCGCATCTTTCACCTGGCGACTTCATGATTCAAGGATCGATTGGAGACTCCACTAGTTTGATATGGAGGAAATCCTGGCTTGAAGGTTTTCTCCTTTTAATTTTTCTGCTATTCCTGGTTTTCCTAATGATGTCCCTTCTCTGGATGAATGGAGTGATTATTTTCCCAGATTTAGAGAGCGTGAATAGGACAACCCTGCTCAGCATCTCTGGGAGTTTCATGAACTCATGTGTCAGTGCGAGATACATCATGAGGATGTATTACTAAATATGTTCATGTTCTCGTTAGCAGGGGATGCACGTAAATGGTATCATTATTTACCTCCTGCTAGCATTTATTCACTCAGTGAATTCCATGCAGCCTTCACTGCCTATTGTCAAGAGCTTTATCCCTCTAAGTTGATTTTTCATAGTTGTTGTGAGGGATACTACAACAAATGTACACAAGATAGAGCTGTCTCTTATGTAGGCTATGAGGATGATCCTGATGACCTGGAGAAAGAATCAGTCCTTTCTCCTCCCCATTCTTCTACTTCGGGCGAAGTTATGGAGCTGATAAAATCTATCACTGCCAGACTTGACAGGTGGGAAGCTGAGTGATGTGCAGAGGGTTTTCCACCCTTTGAAGAAGATGAGTTTGGTATCTCTACAATGAATGATTATAAATATCCCAGGGAGGAAGAAGACACTTCAAGCGAAGTTATGGAACTGATAAAATCTATCACTGCCAGATTTGACAGGTGGGAAGCTGAACAATACGCTGAAGATTTCCCATCCTTTGAAGCAGAGGCCCTTAGCAGCTCTACTGAGGGTGATTATGAAAAAATCTTTCCCACGGGTCCTCTTTATGGTCATTATGAATCTGACCCATGGGAGAACCAAGAAGAAGAAATGCTCTCAGATATGATTATGTCTGATGAAGGCTGTAAGGATAGAAGACTGGGGGAAGAAGATGCTCTGAGTGAACTGATAGAGAAAGAAAAATCTCTCACTGCCCAACATGGAAGGTTGGAATCTGAGAACAATGGGGAGGATTTTCCAGTCTCCAAGGTAGATGTTCTAGATGGCTCTTTCAAGGAGATTATTGAAGATTTCATAAGCGCATTAACATCTACCCCGATGAGCTTGTTGTATCAGATCAAAGCGATGAAGTGGTAGTTGTGTAAGAGGATTGTTTCCTTTTCTTTCATGAGATCTCCCATGATGTGTTTACATTTGAGGTCGAAACAGAGGAGTAGGGGATAGTTCCACTTCTGCAAGTTGGAGAAGCTTTGTTCCCTCCCGACTTTGATGATTATCTGGAAGAGGAAAAAGAACCAGAGGAGAAGTCTGCCCTTTTTTCATAACCAGTCAGTAAGCAGCCACCACCCGAGATCAGCCAGCCCACTTTAGTTATTCACCCGCCTGTGCTTATCAGAGATATTCGGCCGCATGTGAACAATTGTGGAGTAGAAGAGGTTGTCTGTCACCAATTCTCTGAAATTTTCCACTCATTCGATGACCCTGTCAGCAAATACATGGAGTGGCATTTCCCCTATGCCTTGGAGCCGCCCTATTTCATCTCAACTCCAGCCTGTAAGGAGGAGTTGATGAGTGTAACCATTCTGCTGTCACAGTTACACCATCTGCTGATGATCATTGATAGAGGGAAGGAGCTTCTATATAGGAAGTTGCTTGAATGGCTATGGTGGAAATATTCTTTCACCTAGCCCCATGTGAAATATTTCATTAGAATTAGGATTGTATATAAATAGGCTTTTTCGAGCATGTATTTTATTTTGTTTTGCTTTATTTTTTCGGCCTATATTTTCAGAAGCGGGATGTTTTGAGCTTGACTCCATAACCCAACAGCAAGGCACTGAAGCTGCAGAATGATTTCTTAGAGCATCACAGGGATGACTCTATCCCCCATGGAGCCTAATGTTAGCGACATTTCTTGTACAGGGATGTTTTCCTCTCCGATTTGAGGCCTCTGATGTAAACGCATGGAAGTGGGATTTTGAAAGCCGATCAGGTGAGTTTTATTCAAAGGCCGTATCCATAAGAGTCAAGCACAGTGCACAGAAGAGATCCATTTCGGGTGCAAGTCAAGCAAGCGTGCGTTTCGATTTCAACGTTCAAGATGCATCTAGGAAATCAAATCAGCAGTAGGCGGGAAATCATGATTGGCAAAGTTGCATCGAGGTTAGCGCATTTGATAGCGCCCATCCATTCAAAGGGGACACCTGGCGGAAAATTGAGCCATATCGGCGTTTCACCCATCGCGACTCTAAGGCGCAAAAGGTAGCTCTATTATATCCCGATGCGCGAGGTGCCAAGAAAGTCTCGGACCCAGGCCCTCCCCAGTGTCAAGAGAATTCAAGACCAATAGATCTCAGCCGTCCATCCAGAGGGACACGTGGTGCATGATTGGGCTCCTCGCATTTTCGCCCATCACGACTTTGAAGCATAAGGACTAGCTCTTCCTAGCCGCGAGACACGAAGTGCCGAAGGCGTCCAGGGCCCGGGCCCACAGTATTATCGAGAAGATCTCAGTCGTCCATCCAAGGGGACGCATAGTGCATGATCAATCCATGTCGTCATTTCATCTGTCGTAGCCTTGAAGCATGAGGAGAAGCCTCCTCCCATCCACGAAACGTGAAATGTCGAAAGCACCTTTGAAGATAGGCACAGGGTCACAGCCCGTGGTCACTTGGGGGTGATAGAAAGAGCTGCGCAAAGGGTCAATGCACCGGTTTTAGCTACATAAGGGATCACTATGTTCTCCAGGTGCCAGTTCAACTTAGTCTCAATCCTAGTACCTGCTCAGAGTGAATGAAGAAGAGAGGGGGTGGTTGAAACCTCGCCTCACTCATTAATTGCAGGGGATGGAGGGTCTAGAAAATCGTCTGCCCGAGGAAGTCCTATGTATCGATTTTCTCAAAGAAGCCATGCCGAAGTCTTCATCTTGACAGAGAAGTCTGCACACGCTATCTGAACACTTATTGGCTCAGCTACTCCCCTTTCTGGAGCCACGCGTAGTTAAGATGGCATCTGTCATAGGCGCACGATCGTCCAGTCTACATGCGTAGACTGTCAGAAGACATGCAGATGCAATGTTATTAATGCAATATATCATTTTTGTTGTTGTGTTTGTTTTGAGTATATGTAGGCGTTTTCGCCATTTTTGTAAGGATCGATGGTTGAGCAGAGCTCCCTACTGTAATGTTTTAGCAGCTATTTCAGCTTTCATCTTGTGTATCTGTATATGAGATTTCTTGTTTTATGACAGACAGTTCTTCTTACCCCATCTAGTTTTTCATCTTATGCTAGGAGAGTTCGTGATTGAATGAGTCATGCGAATTGTTGCATTTCTGTTATGATAAATGATTTATCATGGCATCATTGTATTTTCTGGTTTTCTTTATTTAAACGCAAGAAGACCTTGCGTTTGAATGCCTTCTCCTACAGTCTGTTAGGAACCCACTGTTTATAACAAACCTTCGCACTCTTCTCATATAAGTCTTTTGCCTGTTCACCCTTTACTACAGCTCACTGTCTGAAATTTACGCAAGACCTCACTTGCTCATGCATACCTGGCTTGGTTTCAGAGTTAGAACACTGTTGTTTCGAGTTTCCTTCCATTTGATCACCCATAAAAAACCACTGTGGCATAAAACCGATGGGCGTCGGGCTCTTCTCCTGTTAGCAATCCAGGAGTGACTTCCGTCGCCAACAGTATGGATAATAAAAAAGGAAGAACAGGTGAAAAAATACCAGGTGCCAGGGATCGCAAGACTGGCAATAAAATGAGATGAAGAAAAATATATAGAGAAAAAGAAAGATGTCAGATATAGAAATTTTGGAAAATAAATGAAAGAAAAGAAGGACAGGTAAATAAGGAACAGATTCAAGAGATTGTACTTTTAGGTATTGCAGTGAAAGATGAATTTGTAGACAAGAAGAAAGAAGTCAGAGTTCAGAGAGATGATGAATCTACCAATGAAAATGATGATGAATCTGCATTAGAGAAGGAATTGTTCTGAGCCATATGGCTTAGGGACTCCTAGGTAATATGAATAATAGATAGGGGGAGTCTATGCGGTAGCTGAGATAGACCAGAGAACCATCCTTCGAGTAACTTGTAGAATTTGAGTAGACATATTCAAAGTAGTCAGTTAGTAGAAGTGCAATATGTCAATTGTAGTAGTGAACACTTAATGATAGTACAGTGACATATGAGTCAAAATTATGGATAGTTGTGTAGAATATTATTGGACAGTATGGACAAAGATGGATTTGTAAGAACACTTAGCAGGTTTGGAAAGATATATGACAGTGGATGAGAGCATGGATTCATAGATTGGTTCAGAGACAAACGAACATTATCATAATGGATGATAATTACATAGGAATATTTGAATGCTTATTATTAAATGCTTTTCATATATGTCAGTTGATTACACAAGGAAGCACCAATGGACAGTCACTCCAAAAGGAAACGTACAAGAAGACTTATATTTTTCTACACAACATCTTGCAGAGAAGTCAAGAGAGAGAAACAAAACCAAAAATATAGGTATAAATATCATTCAGATAAGTTTTCAAACAAATAGGTAAGAATAGAGGTATGATTCTAGGGGAAGATATTCATCGGATGTAAGATAGAGAGTTAGATGCTTGGAGAGAGAGAACAGAGGCATGTTTCTAGGGGGAGAGAGAGAACAGAGGCATGTTTCTAGGGGGAGAGATTGTCACAAGGGAAGAATGAGTGATATGACTTTAGTGTTGAATCGGAGTGATACCCTTTGTCAAAGGGGGATATATTATTCATATGAAGGGAGAGAGAGTAATCAAAGGATTATAAACACAAATAAAAATCAAATCCATGTAGACAGGGGGAACATCCCCAAGGATATTTCAGTCAAGAGGAGAAGCCCCAAAGGGAGATACCCTTTTCCATTGATGTCAAAGGGGGTGATATAGAAACATTGATGAGGAGTATGAGCATGAATTTTATCATGACTAAGTGTTTCCATCAATGTTGGTGTTTTCATCAATGCCAAAGGGGGAGATTGTCAGACAGATGTCTTAGGTTGATGGAAAATTGGTATGGATTGATGGTTGTCATTGATGTCAACCATTGGAGAGTGATATTATAGATTGATGTCAACCCTTGGAGTAGTCTGGTAGAAAATTCCGGTAGCACAAAGGCATGGGTAAGGGACCCGATTCTCTTTGAGGTATAAAGGCATGAATATCAATGAATTTATAGGTAATATTATTCTAGATGGATAGTACATGTCATGCCATTTCTGGTGATATATGGAACATCACATAACTCCTCACGGTTAGAGAGTTATGGCCTTGTGAAGTTGGAGATCCCGCATGAGTTATATAGAAGCCCCTAGAAGGTCAAAAAAGTCAAATTACTCTAGAAACTCCTAGAAGAATTTGACTAGTCAAAGTGGGTGAAAATAGGATTTAATCATGGGTATAGTTGTTGCATCAAGAAAATAATTAAAAATAAATTAGTTGCAACAAGAATTTGTGAATTTGGTAATTATGGTAAAGTAGTTGTTATGAGAATATTGAATAGTCGAAGTGGTTGAACAAGAAATAAATTAAATAATAAAGTGTTTGCAACAAGAACTAAGTTAAGGGAAAAGAAGCTATGAATTGAATAATTATATAAAAGTTAGTTGCAACAAGAAGTTTTGAGTAAAGAGAAATTATTTAAATAATAAACTAGTCAAAGTGGTTAAGTGAACAAAGTGGCTAAGTGGACAAAGTTTGTTAAGTGGACAAAGTAGCTAAGTGGACAAAGTTGGCTAAGTGGACAAAGTGGCTAAGTGGAAAAAATGGTTAAGTGGACAAAGTGGCTAAGTGGACAAAGTTGGTTAAGTGGACAAAGTGGCTAAGTGGACAAAGTGGTTAAGTGGATTCTGGAGGAAGCTACTTGGAGAGTATAAATAAGAGAGAAAGGGTATCCCATTTGTATCCATTGAGAATATTGAATATCTAAAAGTGAGTGAGGTAACCAAAGGAGATCTAAGGCAAATTTCATAGGGAAGGTGAAGTAAAGAAGGCCACAATTCAAGGGAGGATAAAGTCTTTTGATGATTCTTTCTAAGGTATGCTATTTACAAGTCATCTCACCATTTTCACAATAATGTTTTTTCTACAATGATCCAGACAGCGAAATATGGAGGTCGTTCACAATACATATCCAAGTAATTTTGATAAAAAATTTAGCTTCTGGGTCATTGTATTTTTGGAGTTACACTCCATGAAAAATAAGGTTTGTCAGTAGTCCTGAAACTAGTCTAAAACAAGTGTTTTGGGTAAAAACCTCATAACTTCTTCATAACATATCCAAATTCAGTAAGACCAAATGTATTGGTTAGCATATAGTTTGTAGTATTATTTATACCATTTTCATATCCATACAACAACTATTCCATTTGGGGCACAGTATACAAGTTATCTCTCTAGAATAATCCAGAATTCAACAAGGTATGCCATTTTTGCAATAACTCCTTTTTTGAGAGGTTCCAAGTAGTGAAACCTAGAGGAATTGCATAAAAGACATTGAATAACATTGT
Organism: Picea engelmannii; assembly: GCA_009831015.1. Classification (NCBI taxonomy): domain Eukaryota; kingdom Viridiplantae; phylum Streptophyta; class Pinopsida; order Pinales; family Pinaceae; genus Picea; species Picea engelmannii. Next base: position 864,182 of record ML780363.1, on the reverse strand, counting down.
ATACTATTTTCAAATAATTATTCATTACAGGTACATAGTTATGATTATTTCAAGTTAGGGTTGTTGACTAATCCAAAATTAGTCATGTGAGACTAAAGTAAAGTTTGATGAAAATGCTAGTCTCTTGTTGTTAAAGTTAAGGAATGTTTGCAAGTATGTGATCATATACACTAGGTATGTTACAGAGTTACAAATCAGATTTGGATAATGAAAATCATGAGGGATTTTGGTTGAGGCATGTTACAGATAGAGGTTGCATAATAGTGAGGTTGTCGCACAGGGTTTGATGTAATGGTTTATGATATTTGGTTATGGATAATGTGATGTATTGTTAGAGAAATGTTGATGGTGATATTGGTATATGTATTTGGTATATGGTTGAGGTACATGTTGGGTACATGGTTGAGACAAGTAGTTGATGAGTTGGCACATACATGAGGTGTATAGTTGATGATGTTGGTACATCTTGATGACTCATAGTTGATGAGTAGTTGATGCATGATTGGTACATGGTTGGAGACACTTGTTAGTAGTATTGTTGACACATGGTTTATGGATGATATAACATTCTTGTCTTGGTATATTATTAAAAGTACATATTGATATTGGTTATGATTATGATTTGTTGTGTTATGCTTGGTTGATGCACATATTGGTGATATTGTGCATATGGTTGAGAGGTGTCTTAGTGATTGATCTTGGTGAGTAGATCTGATTTGGTTGATAAGATTGATGAGACAGATTGTTGTGATAGGTTGTTTTTACAGGTTATTTGTACAGGTGTGGTGCATGGTTGATGCATTTGTTTATCATACACATTGAGGTACAAGTTGATGTATGGTACATGTTGGCACATGTTATTGGTACAGGTTTTTTGGTTCAGGTTGATTGGCACAGGTTTACAACAGTATATCTCATAGTGATAGTGTGACAGTGGTTCCATCATTCTACTTATATTTCAAGGTGGTTGGATGGGGCAAGGATAGGTGGTTGTAGCCACCTTTCGGTTGTAGTCAAAGAACATAGGGGGTTTGTAACACCTTGTTTCCCCCAGTTTGTAAAAATAATGAGACTGGCCAAGAACTATGGCAAACTCATAAATGTGAATATGTGATGTAAATGGACCTTGAGGAAAAGGTCAATGAATGTGAATAACATTATGAATTTTATAGTAGGACTGCTGAGATGGGATGTGCAAAAAAATAGACCATGGTGGCGGTGGTAGGCACCTGGAAAGATGGCATTAACTTCCACCGAGAATTAATACCGTATTTGGACTCCACTAGCCTGGAGAACCAAAAGTGGCTCGCTGGCCCCGAATTAAACGTCTTGCGGGCTAGTAGGTAGATAGCTTAATGAGGGATGGGAGGTGAACCGCCCATATGTAGAGTCATTGGGCCTAACCAGCGCGAGGGTAATCACGCCACACGCAACCTCACAAGAGGATAAGGCATAGGGTAGAAGCGATTGGGGGGGGAAGATGTGAGGGGAGAACTCTAGCATTACGCAGAGTGAGTGATAGCAGAGAGGAAGGATTGCAACCTTTGCTCCTGGTCACTGGAAAATGGAGACACAGTTTCACAGCATCGTGATCTTAGCTCAGGGGTGGCTAGTGGTAAATCCGCTAGGAGTCGCTAAGCCTATGGTTGGGTGGAAACAAGCACCCCTCTCATAAGTTGCTTGACCCCTGGTGTTATTTCTGATAAGTGTTTTTCCTCTGGCATTTTGAAATATATATATATATATATATATATATATATATATATATATATATATATGTTTATTCTGCTAATTATGCTCATAAGATGTGAAACTATGAATGATTTCATTATAAGAATGATTGTATGGTGTTTTGATCAGTTCTAGTAGTGGTATAATTATATGGAAGGACTATGTATGGTTTATGTCCTCATGAATTCATTATTTGTGTGCGTATTGACCTAATTCAAACTTCACGTCTGGTTCTCGGGAGGACGCCATCCTTATATACCTCAGGTAGTACCCTGAGTAAATCCCCCCATAGAAATACCTTCCTTGAAAAACCCATCAAGAACCAGGAAGGCGGTTGTGAAGGCGTAAGGCCTTAATAACCCTGCATGAGGAGGAATGATCCTCTTGAAAACTGAGATGACAACATAAGGATGAAGTAACAAATCGATGGATGAGATCCCGTTGGGAGATCTATCGTCACTCATGACCATCAGATCGAAGGAAGAAGATGGAGTGTTAAGTACTTTAACCCTAATAGGTATTAATAAATGGAAATGATTTCGTCGGGGAATCTGTGGTCACCCACGACCGTTAGATTAGTAGGATAAAATAGGGCGTTAAATGCCTTACCCCTTTGTTTTCCTGTGTCTGTGTGGGTAGCGAAGAGTTTAGGACCATAGATCTCCAAGGTTCATGAGAGTATATAGACCATGGATCTTTTCCATGCCCAGGGAGTCATGGAAGAATGCATGGGTAGGAACCATTATGAGCCATCAGATCTCGGCTTAAAAACTGACAGTCGTTGGATCTGTCAGGAGTTACCCAAGGGTTAAGACTCCAGTGTATAGGGGATTTCCATTGTGTAAATCCTGGGATGGATCTAGACCATCCATCTAACGGAGTCCACGTGTCAAGAGATCACCCATTTCAGGAAACTGGGAGTCGGGAAATCGGGAGCCCTGTTGACAAGAGATTAGGGGTTTCCATTGTGGAAATCCTGGGATGGATCTGGACCGTTTGTCTAATGGAGGCCACATGTCAAGAGATCACCCATTTCGGGAAACCAGGAGTCAGGAAATTGGGAGTCCTATTGACAAGAGATCGGGGCTTTCCATTGTGGAAACCCCGGGATGGATCTGGACCATCCATCTAATGGAGGCCATGTGTCAAGAGATCACCCACTTCGGGAAGTCAGGAATCACAGAATCGGGATTCCTATTGACAAGAATTCAGGATTTCTCCATGGTGAAAACCCCGGGATAGATATGAGTCGTCAGATTAATGGAGGCCACGCGTCGTGAGATCTCCCCATTTCAGTAAATCAGGAATCGGGAGATCAGGAGTCCTGGTGAGAAGGGATCGGGGATTTCCTAGGTGGAAACCCCGGAGCAGTTTTGGACCGTCTGATTTAAGGAGGTGACATGTTGAGAGATTACCCGTTTCGGGAAATTGGGGATCAGGGATTTGGGAGTTTCGTTGGCAAGAACTCAGGCCTTCGCTTTGATGAAATCGGGAATCGTGAGATCGAGAGTTCTGGTGACAAGGGATCGGGGCTTTCCTGGGTGGAAACCCTAGAGTAGTTATGGATCATCCGATTTAAGGAGGTGACGTGTTGAGATATTACCCATTTTGGGAAATTAGGGATCAAGGATTCGAGAGTTCCATTGACAAGAAATTGGGCCTTCGCTTTGATAAATCTTGACCCATAATGACGAGATGATAGAAGGTGGCTGAGTCCCGAGAAATCGACAAGATTCCTTCGGGAAATCTTAGGGTCCGTAACGACCGTCTGATGTGAGGAAGAGATGCCAATTTTACGTTGGGGCGTGAATGCACATTAGGGTAAGTAGCGAGTATATTTGGATGGCCAGCATCCGCCCGCCCAGATCTACGGCTGAGGATGCATTCCGGAGCCCCATTGGCTTATCGCTAGCCCTGTCGGGGTTCGGTGGTTGCCAAGTCAAATGACTTGACATCACTATAGCACCGAGGCACAAAATATGAAAGAGGTACTACGATCCTTTGAACTGTGATCGTGACCCACGATCACATGGGAATGGACAGAGAGAGAAAGAGCTAGTTTACACTGGGCCTCCATGGATATCTAGGGGTTCTGATTTGGTAGAAGACTATAAAAATCTGATTTAGGTAGTGGGTATGTGACAAAGTGGTATCAGGGCATGGTTACAACACTTGGCCTGATTGGGCTTAGGCACAAGCCACATAAGGAGACACTGTCATCTACGTTTTTCCCTCAAGAAAAAGGATTGCAGGATGAAACTGTAATCTAAGACATGAACTTTGTTGTCCTATTTTAGTCTTAAGATGGCGGATAGATAAGGATTAAGACCCAAATGAAAATCCCCTGTTATATGGGTATACATGTGAATATATGAATTTATGCGTAGGTTATAAAAATGTATTTAACTCTTGACTAATAACCAACATTTTTCTTTTCACCCAAGCGAACGATCAGCCACGAGAATTTACAGACACAGAAAATGGTGACTCCCCAAGAGGTGGGAGAAGGATCCCACAACTGAGACGAAGAGTCTAACGAAAGAAGAGGAATAGGAACCCCTTTAGATCTATCTGAGACTGTGAGGAGTATCATGGTTGAATTGCAAAGCTACAAGGCCGACAATGAAAGGATGATGAAAGAACAAGAAAAGCAAACTGAAATTAATGTAGTTTTACTACAGAGCTTATCCGACCTACAAGGACAAATGCAACATGAACCTAAAATGCAGAAACATTGTCTTATTAGTGGCCATACTGAGAGAAGCACCTCAAGAAAGGTCCACCCCAGAGGTAAAGGAACAGTGCCAGACAATTCCACGGAGAAGGAAGCTGGTGATTTAGAAGGATCTTCCAGCAGCAGGACCAATTCCTATTCTCAAAGAAAACAGAAGAAGAAAAATACTTCCAAGAGTCATAAATTTGAGGAATTCAGAAAGGCCAAACCTCCCTCCTTCGACGGTGAGATAAAGAAGGGAGAGGAAGCCGAGGCTTGGTTACTTGGACTGAATAAATATTTTAGATTCCATGATTTTTCAGAAAATTTGAGGGCCCGAGTGGCCACTTTCAATCTAAACAGAAAGGCTTCTATTTGGTGGGAATATCTTAAGAACATGAAAGGGTTCCGTGAGGAGGACCTGTCTTGGAAACGATTTGAGAAGTACTTCCGGAAGAAGTATTTGTCGGAAAGATATTTCGACAAGAAGGCTAAAGAGTTTTATGAACTCAAACTAGGGCAACTCACTATAGAGGAATATGTCAAAAAATTCCTCGACTTATTGAGATATGTACCCTACATCAAAGCAGAGAAGGCAAAGGCGCAACGCTTCATCAACAGGTTACCCAAGGAATACCAAAACCGAATCGAATTTGACGAGCTAAAGACCTTAGAAGACACTATATGAAAGGCAACATATTGTCATGAACAATATGGACATCGGGCAGAGTCTCGTGGAGACTGGAAATAGAAGAGTGGTTCGCGATTTCAGAAAAAGGGGATTAAATTCTTAGTATTTAATAGCTACAAGAAGAACCCCAGAATGAACTTTCCAACCCGGAGTGTACTCCAGCAGAACTTTCCCTCGATGGACAGAAATAAAACTTATGGACCTATACCAGTGAAGACTAATAACCCAAAGAAAGAACCTTTGAAATGTTGGGGTTGCAGAGAGGAGCATCTCTTGAGAGACTTTCCACACCGAAAAAAGAACAGTCGGAAAGTTTGTAACATGTAGGAAGATACCACAGTCAATGATGTGGCAAGGAGTGTGCCACAGATTTATGCAGCCTTGGATAATAACCAAGTTGACCACCAAGCTTCAGTGGTGGAAATAGAAGGTATGATTTTCAACCATCTAGTGTCTGTTTTAATTGACCCTGGTTCAAATTTGAGTTATATATCCCCTAAGACTATGGATAAGTGTAAGCTACAGCCACAAAAAAAAACCAAGCCATGGTTGGTACAGTTAGCCACTGGCACCAAAAGAAAGGTGGTAGAGGTCATACCAGCTTGCCAGTTAATGTTGGGTGAATTCCCCACCCAAGCAACCCTTAATGTATTACCCCTGGGATCATACGATCTATTGATTGGTATGGACTGGTTGTCTTCCCATAAAGCCAAATTGGATTGTTACCATAAAACCTTAGAATGTGTGAGAAAAGAAGGAAAAAGGATAACCCTTCAAGGGATCTGAAAACCGGTCTCAGTGAGACAAATATCATCCCTGCAAATGAGAAAGTATTGTCGAAAAGGATGTCCCCTGTATGCAATGCAGGTGTTGAAGACAATCGAAGGTGATAAACCAAGCCCTGAGGATCACCCTATCCTGAGAGAATACGGAGATGTGTTTCTGGAAGAGGTACCAAGTCTACCTCCGAGAAGAGACAATGACTTCTCAATAGAGCTCGCACCAAGAGCGATGCCGGTGTCTAGGACACCCTACCGAATGAGCACACCTGAGTTAGTGGAACTCAAATTGCAATTGAAAGAAATGATGGATAAGGGTTATATTCAACCCAGTATGTCCCCATGGGGAGCACTAGTCCTGTTTGTGAAAAAGAAGGATGGCACCCTCAGACTGTGTATAGATTATAGACAACTCAATAAAGTAACCATAAATAACAAGTACCCCTTTCCCAGGATCGATGATCTATTCGATCAGTTGGGGGGTGCGTCTATTTTCTCAAAGATTGACTTGAGGTCGGGATACCATCAAGTCCAAATCAAGGGTGAAGACATCCATTAAACCACTTTCTGGACATGGTATGGTCACTATGAGCTTGTGGTAGTACCATTTGGGTTAACCAATGCCCCTGCCACTTTCATGTGCTTAATGAACAATGTACTCAGTAAATTTTTAGATAAATTTGTACTAGTTTTCATTGATGACATATTAATCTACTCTAAGAATAGAGAAGAACGTGAAGGGAATCTTAGACTTGTGCTACAAGTGCTAAGAGAGCATCATCTCTATGCTAAATTCAGCAAATGTGACTTCTTTCAAAAGAAAATACATTACTTGGGACATGTTCTGTCCGAGGAAGGGGTAGAAGTAGATCCTAACAAGATCAAGTCTATCATGGAATGGCCTACCCCAAAGAATGTCTCAGACATTAGATCCTTTATGGGATTGGTGGGATACTATAGGATATTTATAAAAGGATTCTCCAAGATTAGTTGTCCAATCACTGCCCTCTTGAAGAAGGGGACAAAATTCATGTGGACACAACAATGTGAAGAAATATTTCAAACCTTGAAACCTCTGCTAACCCATGCACCCGTGTTGAAAATCGTTGACCCAGAAGTTGACTTTCTTGTGTGCATAGATGCCTGTAAGGAAGGGCTCGGAGGAGTCCTTATGCAAGAAGGAAAGGTGATCTACTATGAATCCCAAAAATTGAACGAACATGAGGTCAACTATGTGACTCATGATCTAGAACTCGCTTCCATAGTGCATGCCTTAAAAATGTGGAGGCATTACCTCTTGGGAAGAAAATTTGTACTTATGACAGATCATTGTGGATTACAGTATTTGTTCGACCAACCAAAGCTCAATGCTAGACAAGCTAGATGGATGGCCCTCCTTAGCGAATTTGATTTTGAAATCAAACACATCAAAGGGAAGGAAAATAGGGTGGCTGATGCTCTTAGCAGAAGCATGAAAATAATTCACCTGGCAGCGGTGAGTACTTGCGAGACACATGTCAAGAACAGAGTCAGAGATGCACAAGAAACAGATTCCTTCATTCAGACTGTGACCCTATACCTACAGCAAGAACCCTCTAGAGAAAAATATGAAGGCTACCAGATGACCAAAGGAGGTTTGCTCACCTACAAAGATAGAATGTACGTTCAAAATTGTGACGACTTGAAGAGGTTCATCATGGATGAACTACATAAAAGACCCTACACTGGTCACCCAGGATACCAGAAAATGATCACTACCACCTGGAAACAATTTTATTGGCCTGGATTGAAGAAAGACATAGCCAAATATTTGGCCCAATGCATAGAATGCCAACAGGTTAAAGCAGAACATTGACACCTAGCAGGACTATTACACCCTTTACCCATCCCAGAATGGAAATGGGAAACCATCTCCATGGATTTTATCACTGGATTTCCGACTTCAACCAAGCAAAATGATGCCATTATGGTAGTGGTGGATAAACTGAGCAAGTCTACTCATTTCATCCCTGTCAAATCACCCTGCAAGGTGATAGATATCGCCCAGATATTCATGAAGAGGTATTTTGAATGCACAGTATGCCGAGAGAGATAATATCTAACAGAGACACAAAATTTACTTCCAAATTTTGGAAATCACTAATGGCTGGATTGGAGACCAAATTGTTGTTCAGCACTGCCTATCACCCTCAAGCCGATGGACAGACAGAAAGAGTGAACCAAATATTAGAAGATATGTTAAGGATGCATGTAATGCATCAACCCAGGAAATGGGAAGACTACCTACCACTGATAGAATTCGCCTACAACAATGGCTACCAAACATCTTTAAAGATGAGTCCCTTCGAGGTCCTCTATGGTAGGCCGTGTAATACTCCGATCAGTAGGAGTAATCCTGTAAATAGGATTTCTTTTGGATCCGACATGCTGAGAGAAATGGAATAGAAAGTGACTTAGATAAAACAAAATCTGAAGATCGCTCAGAACCGACAGAAAAGTTATGCTGATCAAAAGAGAACTCCAAGAGAGTTCAAAATGGGAGACCATGTATATCTCAGAATTACGCCCAGAAGGAGTTCCCTCAAAATGGGAGCTTGTGCCAAGTTGGCACCCCGGTATTGTGGACCCTTTGAGGTTCTAGAAAGAGTGGGACTTGTAGCCTATCGGCTGGCACTTCCTCCCACAGTGAAAGCACATAATGTTTTCCATGTTTCATTATTGAAGAAATATGTACATGATGCTAATCATATAATTGACTGATCTGTGATCCAGGTGGAACCGGAGGGAAAATTTCTACCAGAACCCCAATGCATACTGGACAGAAAGGAAACCCCGCTCTAGAACAGAACCATTGCACAGGTCAAGGTGCAATGGAAACATTTTGGCCCAAATGAGGCTACATGGTAAATGGAGGATGCCATGAGACAGTCATATCCGATTTTGTTTACTTTTGTACATACAATTCATGTTAGTAGATAAGAACATCGAGGATGATGTTCCTTTTTAAGGGGGAGGGAATTGTAACACCCGGTTTCCCCCAGTTTGTAAAAATAACGAGACTGGCCAAGAACTATGGCAAACTCATAAATGTGAATATGTGATGTAAATGGACCTTGAGGAAAAGGTCAATGAATGTGAATAACATTATGAATTTTATAGCAGGATGGTTGAGAGGGGATGTGCAGAAAAAGAGACCACGATGGCAGTGGTAGGCACTCGGAAAGGTGGCGTTAACTTCCACCGAGAATTAATACCGTATTTGGACTCCACTGGGCCGGAGAACCAAAAGTGGCTCGTTGGCCTCGAATTAAATGTCTCACAGGCTGGTAGGTAGATGGCTTAAAGAGGGATGGGAGGTGAACTTCCCATCCGTAGAGCCATCGGGCCTAACCAGCATGAGGGTAATCATGCCACACACAACCTCGCAAGAGAATAAGGCGTAGGGTAGAAGCGATTGGGGGGGGCAGACGCGAGGGGAGAACTCTGGCATTACGCAGAGTGAGTGATAGCAGAGAGGAAGGATTACAACCTTCTCTCCTGGTCACTAGAAAATGGAGACACAGTCTCACAACATCATGGTCTCATCTCGTGGGTGGCTAGTGGTAAATCCGCTGGGAGTCGCTAAGCCTATGGTTGGGTGGAAACGAGCACCCCTCTCAACAGTTGCTTGACCCCTGGTGTTATTTCTGATAAGTGTTTTGCCTCTGGCATCTTGAAATATAAATATATTTTTATTCTAATAATTATGCTCATAAGATGTGAAACTGTGAATGATTTCATTATAAGAATGACTGTATGGTGTTTTGATCAGTTCTAGTAGTGGTATAATTATATGGAAGGACTAAGTATGGTTTATGTCCTCATGAATTCGTTATTTGTGTGTGTACTGACCTAATTCAAACTTCACGTCTGGTTCTTGAGAGGATGACATCCTTATATACCTCAGGTAGTACCCTGAGTAAATCCCCCCATAGAAATACCTTCCTTGAAAAACCCATCAAGAACCGGGAAGGCGGTTGTGAAGGCATAAGGCCGTAGTAACCCTGAATGAGGAGGAACGATCCTCTTGAAAACCAAGATGACAGTAGAAGGTTGAAGTAATGAATCAACGGATGAGATCTCATCGGGAGATCTGTGGTCACTCATGACCATCAGATCAGAGGAAGAAGATGGAGTGTTAAGTGCTTTAACCCTGATAGGTATTAATCAACGGACGAGATTTCGTCAGGGAATCTGTGGTCACCCACGACCGTTAGATTAGTAGGAGAAAGTAGGGTGTTAAATGCCTTACCCCTTTGTTTTCCTGTGTTTTTGTGGGTAGCGAAGAGTTTAGGACCATAGATCCCCAAGGTTCATGAGAGTATCTGGACCGTGGATCTTTTCCACACCCAGGGAGTCGTGGAAGAATGCATGGGTAGGAACCATTATGAGCCATCAAATCTCGGCTGAAAAACCTGACAGCCATTGGATCTGTCAGGAGTTACCTGAGGGTTAAGACTCTAGTGTATAGGGGCTTTCCATTGTGGAAATCCCGATATGGATCTGGACCATCCGTCTAACGAAGGCCATGTGTCAAGAGATCACCCATTTCAGGAAACCGGAAGTCGAGAAATCGGGAGTCCTGTTGACAAGAGATCAAAGCTTTCCATTGTGGAAATCCCAGGATGGATCTAGACCATCCATCTAACGGATGCCACATGTCAAGAGATCACCTATTTCGGAAAACTGGGAGTCGGGAAATTGGGAGTCCCATTGACAAGAGATCGAGGCTTTCCATTGTGGAACCCCTGGGATGGATCTAGACCATCCATCTAACGGAGGCCACATGTCAAGAGTTCACCCACTTCGGGAAGTTGAGAACCGCGGAATCGGGATTCTTGTTGACAAGAATTCGGGAAAACTCCATGGTGAAAACCCCGAGATAGATCTGAGCCATCATATTGATGGAGGCCATGCATCGTGAGATCTCCCCATTTCGGGAAATTGGGAATCGCGAGATCAGGAGTCCTGGTGACAAGGGATTGGGGCTTTCCTGGGTGGAAACCCCGGAGCAGTTTTGGACCATCCGATTTAAGGAGGTGATGTGTTGAGAGATTACCCATTTCAGGAAATCAGGGATCGGGGATTCAGGAGTTATGTTGACAAGAACTCAGGCCTTCACTTTGATGAAATTAGGAATCACAAGATTAGGAGTCTTGGTGACAAGGGATCAGGGCTTTCCTGGGTGGAAACCCCGGAGCAGTTGTGGACCATCCGATTTAAGGAGTTGACGGGTTGAGAGATTACCCGTTTCGGGAAATAGGGGATTAGGGATTTGGGAGTTCCGTTGACAAGAACTCAGGCCTTCTCTTTGATAAATCCCGACCCATAATGACTAGATGATAGCAGGTGTCTGAGTCTCGAGGAATGGACAAGATTCCTTCGAGAAATCTGAAGGTTTGTAACGACCGTCCAATGTGAGGAAGAGATGCCAGTTTTATGCTGGGGCATGAACACACATTAGGGTAAGTAGCGAGAATATCTGGATGGCCAGCATCTGCCTGCCCAGATCTATGGCTGAGGATGCATTCCAAAGCCCCATTGGTCGATCGCTAGCCCTATCGGTGTTCGATGGTTTCCAAGTCAAATGACTTGACATCACTATAGCGTCGAGGCAATAAATATGAAAGAGGTACTATGATCATTTGAACTGTGATCATGACCCACGATCACATGGGAATGGAGAGAGACAAAAAGAGCCAGTTTACGCTGGGCCTCCATGGATATCTAGGGGTTCTGATTCGATAGAAGACCAGAAAAATCTGATTTAGGTAGTGGGTATGTGACAGGGTTGTAGCCTCCTTCTGGTTGTAGCCAGAGAAATGGGGAGTTGGAGCTTACCTCAGGTTGTAGCCTAAGAAACTAGGGAGTTGGAGCCTCCTTCCAGTTGTAGCTAAAGAATTGGAAGTTGGTGCTTCCTTGAATGTAATTCTTGACGTATAAGAAAATCATTCTGTGGTTTTCTCCCGCATTGGGTTTCCATGTAACTATTGGTGTATTGTGCATTGTGTGGATGTGTTTGTTATTGTTTATTATGCACTAATGAATGTTAATTCTTATGATATAGTAAGATATTGATGATGAATAGATGAACATGGTTGAACAAGTAAACGAATATACTTTGTGGTTTAAAGGATTAATAATTAGTATAATTGCTCATTATTGATTCACCCCCCCTCTCAGTAATCCAACAACTATTGGCACTGCACATGGGCTCAAACTCTCTCTAATCAATCCTATATCTAGCAACACTTATACTTATATGTTCACCTCTTCACTCTCTACAGGGGTCATGTTGTAAGTTTCCTTGTTAGGTAAGCTTGATCCGGGAATTAAATAAATTTGATGAGAAATACTTATCAGTGGAGGTAAACCCTTTGGTAAATCAGTAACCATAATTTCCTTAAATTCATCTAGCAAAGGATTTATTTCTATAGGTATAACATTTGTCTCCTCTTCCTTCTTTACTTCTTTTGGAATCATTGCTAAACAAAATGTTGTTCTTCTTTCTTCCAGCAAATATTCCTTGGTGGAACATAGAATAGTTTTTTTATTATTGGTGCTTATTCTAGCACAACTTCTTGATGTTTCCACTGCATTTTCCATCATTGGGGTTAATTTATATCATTTTCCATCTTTATTGAACTCGTATGTGTTTTCCTTTCCATCATGTTGAACTTGTCGGTCCAATAGAAATGGTATTTTGAGTAGTATGTGGCACAAATCCATCTCAACCACATCACATAATACATGCTCTTGAAGATTTTATATATCAAATCTTAATAAACATTGCTTAGTCACAATCACCTGATGTCCTCTTTTCAAACATGAAACATGATAAGGAGATGGATGGACATGTTAGTGTCCTATAAATAGGTTGATAGAGTCTGGGTTAAGTATGTATGGTAGGGTAAATTTATGCTTTGGTCTCATAAAGACCATGGCATTTTTATCGTAGGTGAAATTCATGTTATGAGTTAATGGGTTTGTGATTAATAAAATTGCTTAGATATTGTCATAAAATAAAGTTTGAGTCATGAGTCATGAGTCATGTGGTCTTGATGTCAAAGGATATGGGTTGCATATCAACTAAGGGTCATAATGAAATATCAGTTGATCAATCAAAATCAATTAGAGTCAATCCTTTCATGTCTTACAAAATCTCATGAACTCAAATTCAGTGGAGGAACGTCGCATAATCAAGCAAATTGGAGCATTGCACAAGTTGTTGCGCAAATATGGTGAATAAGTACAACAATGAAATGATTGTTTCAAGTGGCGATTTAAGTTGATTTTGGCATTCAAATTACCTCATTCTACCTACAGTAAAACTCCTAATCACCATTTTCCCTCTCTACAAATCACAAATCCCTCATTCAGTTTTCTACACACAGGCTACAGGGGACAATGCATATAGTGTTGCGCATCATCACCTCCATTACTCTTGCACCCTCTAAACCACTAGTTTCAGCTCCTGGTTTATGTTTTAAAGGAATAATTTTATTATGAACCTAAAGTCCTAAAGTTTATCCCTAAAACATAGACTATACCCCTAATTCTACTCATTCATTGTGCATCTGCAATTACTGCATTTTACCCTACACACAAACCTCTTATTTCTTTCCCATGGGTAAGAAAAATACATAAGCATCATGGTGACTCCATAAGGAAGTAGGAGGACTACAAAAGGTGGCAATATTGTTAGATTTCAGCCTCAATACCTCAAGCTAGTAAATGCAGATCCATCAATTAGGGTTTCTTTTTAACAAGTGGGTTGCATCAGATTTTGTGAAAAGCTTCAAGGGTGTAGCATGCAGGTGGAAAAGGAGTTTTCCTTGAGCTTTAATGGTGTTAAATCTAAAGTGGGAAACATGCAATTTCAGGTTTCTTAAGACACCATTGTTGTTGTAACAAAGATCCATGTTTCAAAGGAATGCAACTAGATCTAGCCTTCTACCATGAATTTTGAGGCCTAAATTTTGAAACATGAATTTTGAGCCACCGTACCCAGAGAACTTGTATTATAAAATCATAGAAACTTGTTGAGGGTAATTCAAAGTTTTTTCACATGTGAGGGAAGATTCACTAGGGTTTACCAATATTATATTAGTTTATTAATTCACTTCACTGGTAGAAAACCTTTAAATATACCCTATTACATATTATGAAGCCTAGGGAAGATGGTTGATAGAGTGAAAGTAAGGAAATACCAAGGGGAACACAACCTCTTCCATTTTTCATTGATAAAGTTGTTGGTCTTATAAGAACTTAGAAAGAGGAATCGGGATTGGGAAACTTTTGCATTGTCATCAAAGATAACAACTGATTATTTTAGTAGCCCAAAAAGCATGAGGGATACACCTTCATCTGTAGCAAAGACCACCATATTTGTCCTTGATATTTCTATCAAAAAAAGTGAAAATGAAATAAAGGAACCTGCAGTGAGCTAACAAGATAAGAAGAGAGTGAAAAACTCCAATTTTCCCCAAAAGTGGTCAAAGTTCCTAGTAAACTAATTACTAGGTCAGCAACAAAAAATATATCTTCCATGCACACACCACAAGCACCTAATGAATCTCTAGAGGCCTTCATAGAAATAGGTTTACTTGATGAAAAATACAGGCATATCATTGAGCTACAAGAACAATTAAAGAAATCTCATTTTTTCATAGCACAATTGTAGCATGAGAATGAGGAAATGAAGGAAAAAGATTTGGAACAAGACTTCAAGAAAGATATCTCAGTAACAAGTGAAACAATAGTGCATTTAACTCCAACAAGTTCCAAAACAATGGGTAAGGGAAAGGTAGTGGATAAAATTTCATAGGTGAAAGAAAAACCTAAGCCTAATGTTCCTTTGAAAATATCCTCAGCTAGAAAATTGCAGATTCAAGAAGAGACTCCAACAAAGGGCCAGCCAGTAGAAGTAGAAAAGAAGAAGACTACCCATGGTGAGGATCATCATACTTTCAACAGACTGAGAAGACAGTTGAAAGAGGCACAAAATGTAATAATTCAAATCAAGGAGCAGGACAGGCAAGCAAGGCTCAAGCTCAAAGAACATGTATATGATTGTGAACCTACAATAGATAAGGCCATATCAATGGTAAGAAGAACCCTACCACCTCAAAAACAGTTGAAGAGCATGTATCAACAAAATTTGGCTTTAAAAAGAGAGAACGGAACACTCAAGAAAAAATTTCAGTAGTTGGAGACAGATAAGAAAGGGAAGGGAAAGCTTGATTTGCTTACTGAAACAGTAGAAATTTGAGCCTCTGTAACTAATTTCACCCAATTTTGCATTTTTTCTTTTTGTCAAATGCTCTAAATATTTGAGGATAGCACAATTATTTTTTATCAAGGCTGGATCAATATATATGGTTATATTATTTTTTATTCATGTACCATGTTTTGGATCTTTTTTGTTGATTGTAAACTTAAAACACAGAATTTACAGTTGCGCAACAGACATGTTGTGCAACCATGATAGTTTTTTCTATGAGAAACAAAAAGAGGTTTTATTGAAATTTGTAAATCCAAAGTCTAAAAAATGAGATGAATATGAGATCTAACCTATAAATGCAGTCAACTAATCACTTCATCGGGCTGAGGTAGTATGGACTTATTTATTGTAGTGTGGCACATTAGGGTTTTGAAGCTTTAAGAGGCAAGTTATGTTTTGAAGAAGGTGAAGAGGTTCTAGAACACTTTATCATCATCATAAGGCCAAATTCACCATCGTCCATCAACATCCCATCAAAAAAGGTAAAAAAAAGTGAACAAAGGTGAAAGAGACCCCTTGTTGTGCATTGTGTTGTGTTAATCTTGTGAGTTGTTGTTGCGGAACTATGACAGAGTGACATAATCCCTAAAAATCGACAAGGACAGCTCCACAGATCTTTCTAGGTCATCTCCAATGAAATTTGAAGACAAAGAGCATCGCAAAGGACACCTATCATGCATTTGGTTAAAGCAATTCGAATGAAATCAATTTGGTTAAAATAGTTCCCTCTTTTTAAGGAACATAGTTGAAATTGTTTTTATTTCAATGTACCTTAGTTCTATTTTTGTGAAAACAATTTAGCTCATATCACTTATTCCAAGGGTGAGTAATTTTATATTTATTTCATGAAATTCAATATGGAAAGGGTTGGTAGGTGTGTAAGGAAAAGACTATTGAGTACATTTTGTAAAAATTTATTTTATATTAATGAAATTTGTTGGATCATAAGTCCCTGAAATTTGACTCCAGAGATACATGTGATTGTGATTTTTTATGCATGTGATCCTACAATATTTTTATTCTTGTTTAAATTAATCTATGTGATATATCTTCTTATTTTTGTTAATGTGAAATATATGTATCAGAATTCATTTGTATCTGATGCTCTATTGTATGTATTTTCAGTTGTCTTTCTGTTGTAATCACATTGGGATTCATCCTTGATAGATTCCCTACGGGGTTATTTGTTTCCTCTGTAATATTGAATCTACAATGATATTTATTTGGCCTAAATAAGCGTTTTTTATCTTTCCTCTGATCAATCACCTTTCAATTCACCAAGTGTCTAGTAAACTCTCATTGATTTCTGACCTTTCAGTGACTCCATTGCCCAATTTACTTTTTGTCCACACTACGACCAACTCTATAAATTCATTATTTCCTTATATATCTAGCCTTTGGATGAAATTCCAAATCAATCCTTTCAGTGATTGATTTGAAGAGAGAGATCCCTCTCTGGTCAGAAGGGATAGCTTCCATCCTCAATCTTTTTTGTGATTACATTTGTGATTCGCTTCCTCAGCCAAAGCCAATTTACAAAGTGATAACATTTTGGTTCCATTTTCAAGGACTAAAGGTGAAATCTTCCCTGGGCAAATGAAAAAAATTTCAGATCTAGCTCCTGAGGGTGACAGTGAATCAGACACATCTTTGGCTGAATATCCACCTCGACAACTCTAAATTTGAAGATCAGTTGTAGATAATAAAAAATTTAGAGAATCATGGATACTGAAAGGAAACACACAAAGCATCATCCAGATCCTAATCCTCCAGAAGCTATTGATAATCCAAAAAGACTCATGTGAAAAACTTAGAATAAATAACCACAATCAAGTATTTTTCTAGATCGAGTTTCATCATTTCCTAATGATGGAGTAAAAGTTATTCAAGATCTGGATTTTGATATAAAGTTTGAGCAGTCTTTTTTTAGATCCAAGTCAGAGTCATATTTGTCCCAAATTATTTTTGATGAGAAGAGATTCCTTTCTTTGATTAATCTTCCCTTATAGTGATCAGTTAGTTATTTAAAACATCCTATGGTGATTTCACCTAACACAGTTGTTGGTAACCCTAAGTCCTCATCATCCATTCAACCTTCTCCTTCAAGCCTTCATAGAATTATGAAATCCATATTTTCCCCATTAGCTCTCCATGTTGCACTTCATGATCTGCCACAAAATTATGCACATAGAATAAAACAATTTGATGCAGATGGAGACATTACAACTCGACATCATTTAGATAGATTCATTGATTTCATAGATCTTGAAGAATTACACTGTGAGGATGTTAAGATGAGGTTATTTTCACAAAAATTTTCAGGAGAAGTTAGAAAATGGTTTAAGGCCCTCCTAGCAACTAGCATTCCCAATTTCACAATTTTAAAACTCTTTTTCTTGGGAGGTGGGGTAATACGAAAAACCATTTGCAGTTGTTGACACAATACAATAATTTGAAGAGAGTCCCTGTTGAGACAGTCCAAGAGTTTTCCAACAAATTTATGAAGGTTTGTAACTCCATCCCTGATCAAGTAAATCCTCCTCCAGTAGTTTCCCAACTCCATTATGTTGATGCATTTGAGAGTGAATTTTCCTTGCTACTAAGAGAAATAAGGTCCACTTCCCTAACTGATATGAGGAATGATGCAATTGAAGTAGAAGTTAATATAGCTACATTAGGAAATATTAAACTCTAAATAGAAGATGAAAAGAAGAAGCACTAGCTTCTACCTCTCAAGCATCAGATGCAAAATTAGACTTGATGGCAAAGACTATGGAAAACTTGGTAGAAAAATTGTCCTTGGATGAAAAGCCTCTTGAGATTCAAGCCAAAAATATGAATTTTAAAAGGTCTCCAGTTCCTCAAATAAGGAATAGGTAACAAAGGGTTCCATCTAATCAGCCACTCACACCCTCTTTCCAAAACAATTATGCTACAGAAAACTTTGAGGACCCTCTTGAAGACATTCAATGTTTTGATCTAGAAGAGCCACAAATTTACCTAACTAAAGAATAGAATGATATGATCATGCAAGAGAAGAATGATGAGTTAAATGGGAAGGAGGATTACAGGAAAGGGTATCAATATAATCTCATAAATAATAAAACAACAATAAATCCTCCAAAGGATCCCAAAGTTGAGATGCCCTCTTCTAGTCATCAAGAAAGTGATCTTCCAAAAAAGGACACACCAGATAAATGTAATAAAAAATAAGATTCCCCAAGGAAGGTTTCAGAAGTAAGGAAAGAGGAATTCACTAAATAAGTATAAAAAGTTCAACTCCCCTTCAATTTTGAAAGTGAAATGGTGAAAATTAGGATTTTTGTTCCCTTTAATGAGCTAATCAGAAATGTGGAATGTAAAAATCAGATTATAAATATTCTTAGAATGGAACAGACATCTGATACCCTTAATGTGTAAGATGATCACCTTGCCATTTTGTTTTTCCCCTGGGTTGAAGAAAGTGGTGATGATGGGGATGTACCCCCATTTGATATCAACCTAAATATTCATGATGTAGCTCTTTGTTGGCCCTTGGTTATGGAAGGAAGAGAAGAACAAGGAAGGAAAGGTAAAAAGTGAGATTCGTGGGAGACACAATAACTGTCGCTGAGTCAAAGTCAAAAAAAGAGCAGGAAGGATGGAGTGAAGTATGCAAAAGCAAGTTGTTGGATGAGAAGATCAGGGATGACAGATCAGAAAGGAAGAAGGATCGTGGACAACTCAACAAGCAGAGAAAGCCATCACTGGATGCTTTGGAGAACCACAATATGAAGAAGGAAAGACAGGATGGCGAAGCTCAAAAAAAGTGGGTCAAGTTGACCTAGGGTTTTGGTAATTAGGATTTTTACACCTAGGTTTTGACTCAAGGCTGTCGGTGAGGGATTGTAATGTATAAATATAGGTTGAGAGGACCTAGGTTGGGTCGGTACTAGAGTTGGGTATTTATTTTTATTATTGTGGTCAAGGGAGTATTTTACTGTGAGAGAGGAGTGCTGAGAGGGAGAGCCTTCTGGTATTGTAAGATCTTCAGCTGGGTGCAAAGATCAAGTCCTACAGCTGGGTGCGCGAGAAGGTGGGACAGAAAGAAGAAGAGAGAAGATCTATTGACTAAGAGCACAAATCAGAACTACAAGCTTTACCTTAATATATCATAAGCATAGTTCTATGGACGTAGCCCTAGAGAGAGGGTGAACCACATATATCTGGTGTTATGTGTGTGTTATTGTTGTATGGATCTTTGTCATTGCTATACTATTAATTTCATTATTGTGTTAGATCATATGTATGGCTGCGCAGAGTAGATATAATTGATAAAGAGATAGATGAATGTTGCATTATTGTTTTATTAGTTCCACTTGATATTCCCCTAGTTGTATACATCTTTGTCTTGCAACCCCCCCTCTTAGCTACTTCGGGTGAGACTGCATCTGCTTCGTAGGTGTTTCCAAAAGGTCCAGTAGTTAGGGCTTGTTTGTGTGCTCTTGAGCGTTGAACCCTGGGTCTTCCTCTGTGTTAGCGATATTTCTTGTAAAGGGAGTTTTTTCCTAAAATATAGGCCCCTTTTGGGTGGAAAATACAAAGAAGGGGAGTAAAAACCCACTTACCCTAAGTTTGGGGTGAAAATGCGCATTTCGTTAAGCAGAGAAAAAATCTAGGCGGCCAGATTCTGCGCGCCCAAATCTATGGTCAAGGTTGGATTCTGGAGCCCCCTTTCCATTCTACCTTTAAAGCGGAGGTGGGGGGTCTAGAATTAGTCGCGCAGCTCCCAACGACCTGGATTGGGGAACACGGATATACGATCAAGGTTGGATTCTAGACCCCCCTTGCCATTCTACCTTTAATAAGGGGGGGGGGGGGTCTAGAATTGGCAGCTTAAAGCGGCCCCCTCCTTGTCACATCTATGACTCCCTCTGCTTACTTCTTTCTTCCATGTGTCTTCCACTCATCACCATCCTGGCCCACCTTATTCCCATTTCCTCGCTCCCCACCTGTCACCTTCTTTCGTGCGCCTCTCTTTCTCTCTCCCATCCACTTCCACCTATGTCGTTTCCTCACTCCCCAGCCTACTGCATTGTGGCCTCACATCATCTAGTGTCACAGCCTCCATTTCTTCACCACCTAGTACTTCCACCTTAGCACTTCTCATATCACCCTCACAGTGTTGATGCCATCACCCCTGTCAGACCCTCATCCACATCCACCATATGAGTCCCCTCATAGCATTCCAACGAAGCAACAAAATCCAAAGGGAGACTGCCATGTCCTGCAAATGCAGATTTGACCAAGCCATGCGTGATCCCGAGAAAGAAGGTATTGAGGTAGTTGATGGTGGTTGAATGTTATCTCCTTCCATAAATAGAAGGTCAGGAAAGGACAAAGCATAGAGGCAGATTGTCGGTCTATCCTAACAAGGGTCGCATCTGGCAGAATACTGCATGGGTAGCCTGCCCAACGTTTGCATGCACAGCCTGACAAAGAAGCTCCTCGACGTCAAGCATTGAACTCATGATGTGATCATGCCTTCAACACCTGAGTCAGTTCCAAGTATATGTAGGCATTTTTTCCATTTTTGTAGGTATCAATGGTAGAGCTAAGTTCTCGACTGTAAATCTTTAATAAAGCCTATGGTTCTCTGGTTATAAAATGATATTTTGAGATTTCTCGTTTAATGGTGGCCAACCTCCTCCTTTCCTTTTTCCTCTAAATATTAAGATCCTGGGTATGGATGATCCAGTTGGGTGTTGTTGTAACGATATGATGCATGTTTGATTGTATTAGTTCTGCAACATTTGAGGTTTACTTTGAAGTTTCTCTGATCTAAGAGGATCTCATATCTAAGAATTTTCCCCCTTCTTTCACTCCACTTACTCACCACTATGAAAAATTACTGGCTAAAGTTGAATCAAGACCTCACATGTCCTTGATGTCCCAACCCAGTTTTCTGAGTGAGCGATACTATTCTGAGTTTACTTCCATTCGATCACCCCCTTTATAAAAAAATCGTGACATAAACTGATGGGCGTTGGGCTCTGCTCCTGTTGCAATCCAAGATTGACTTCCAACACCAACATTTCAGGTGTCGTTGACGAGGATGAAGTTGAAAATTTTCCCTGGGATTGAACGACATTGAGCCTCTGATTCTGAAGGTGCATCAGGCATCAAAGCCATATGAGATTGCTACTGTGCACCTGGCGACTCCATTGTGATGACTCTATTGTGGTGAACTTGTTGTTTTAGTTGTGGCTTCCAGAGGTAGACACACGCAGTCCCATCCACAGCTGCCTCTAGCTACACCTGAAGTTGATCCAGAGGTGATTATCAGAAAGAGAAAGGCCTCCAAAGGAGAAACTTCCACCACTAAACCAGGTATTTTTCCATCTCCTTCTATAGAAACTCCACTTTCTTCTTCTCAGCTTCCTAGCAGACCTGTTTCTGAAGTTTCCCGTTTCCTAAATTTTGGGAGTGTTCCTGTTGATTTTTCCCCTCCCAGTCTGGAAGGAGAAATCCTTGTCACTCCCCTCTCTCCTGAAGTTGTACCTTGGCATAGACCTAGGACCACAAAAGATTTCCCCACTCTCAGATTTACCACTCCTCCTCTTGTTACTATTTCTACTACTACACAGAGAGAAGCATCAGTTGACTCAAACCCTTTAGCCTTCTCTCTGAATCCCCCATTGTTTCCCCTTCCACCTGGAAGCTCATTTCTAGTTTCCTCTGTATTTCGAGCCCCTTCTCCTCCAAGTTCTCCTCCACCTAATATTCCTTTGGTAGGATAAAATCCCCCCATGACCAGAATGGAGGCTATAATAGTTGCTAGGTATGCTCCCCTTGTGTTACCTCAGCCTCTCAATGCCCTTCCAGCAGATGGCTACCTTAAGCAACTACCCAAGTTTACAGGCGAAGGGGACATAGCTATAGAAGAACACCTTGAAGCCTTTTACATTTTTACAGATGATCATGTTATCATGCATGCAGACGAATGGATGAGAATTTTTTTCCATAGCCTTGAAGGTAAGGCTAGAAAGTGGTTTAGGGCCCTGCCTCCTGTATCTATCGATGGGATTGAGGCTTTGGATAATTCCTTTTTGAGACAATGGGGAGACAAAAAAGACTTCATGTATTACATGACAGAGTTTGGGTATTTGAAGAGAAAGGAAGGAGAGTCTGTCTTTAACTTATCCAAGAGATTCAATAAAATGTATAATAAAATCCCCACTAAGATAAAGCCCTCGGAATCCTCTACTAAGATCACTTATGTTAGCGCTTTTGATCCTGACTTCTGCCTTCTGTTGAGGGAAAGGAGAACCACTACTCTGGCTCACATGCAGGATGCATCCGTGGAAGTAGAGTCCAACATATTGGTTGTTGACCGATTCAGGAACAAGGCTGACAGAGACATACCCAGGAAGAGACCTAAAGCCTCCCCATCCAATTCATCTCCCCTTCCCCTTCATACAGACGAGGTAACTAAAATGATAAAGTCACTTTTAGCTAGAATGGAAAGGTGGGAGTTAGAAGGGATTCCCATGTACAGGAATCCCCAGAATACTGATAACAGAGGCTTCAAGAGGCCTAGAAATAATGTGCCATAGGCTTTGTCAAGGGAGCAAAGGATCAAATACAGAGATCAATAGAGGATCCAAACCCCTCTTCGAAACAGCCTAGTTGCTCATGAGGAAGGAGAGAAGATAGATGAGCTCGACCCTGAAATTCATTGTATTGAAGACACCTTCCCTTTTCCCCATTTGACTCAATCTATATATGAAGAATCCCTTATGAACAGTCAAGTCAATGAGTTGGGAAAAGGGGAAAAGTCCAAAAACACTCCTAATAGATATCATCTGATCCGGCAGGATCTTTTCAATGATTATGGTTGAGTTTTAAACTTGCATGAATAATTTAACCATTTGAGAATTTAATGAAAGAACGAGGAAAGAAGAGAATTATGAAATTCAAAACACATATGCAGATCTGAAAAGCATCATAAACAGCAAACCATAAGAACGCAGGTTGATAACGGAGTTCGGCACAATGTTTGCCTACGTCTCCGGGCCTTTTTCCTGTGGGGGAGGCTTCTTTATTTCTGATCAAGTGCTCAAAATTACATCTCAGCAATGCCTATTGGCTACAATACTGATCTGGTCTTGTTGTCCCAGATCTCAAGAACCCTGCAAAAGAAATGGCATGCAAAACTGATGCTCCAACCTCCCAGAAACGATCCGACAGCGTTTCCACCTCAAAGGCTTCCCTGCAACAAACTGGCTTTGGCTTGGCTTTCCTTCAGCATAACTCTGCTCTGAATGACTGTCCCTTGGCCTCAAACAGGCCTGGTTTATATAGGAATGGAGTTGGTTTCAGATACCCAACTTCCTCCAAGAATCTGGCCTCCAAAAATGCCCAATATCCCCCAAAAATGGAGCAAATCTGCTAATAATAGGCATATTTAATTAAAAATAAACCAATTCTTGTTTATAAACCCACTTGAATAATGTTTTGTTGGAAAATCGGGCGCAGCCCCCGATCCCTAGGCACGCACCTCTCGGCATGGTCATATTGGAAGGCATATGGCCACGCGCCATAGCACGGGCCTCCATTCCTCGTACCTGCTCCCGGGTCATATGGCGTATATAACCGTGGCTTAAGTGACTCCCGCGCTTTATTTGGAACAGACCTCCCGGTTTATTGGAACGGTCATATGACCGGTGGCAACAATATCCGCGCGCTCCGGTTAACCGTTGGAATGAGTTGTGGCCATGTGCTATGGTGCGTTTTGTATATGTGTTGGTGCCGAGGGTCGGGGCTAAGCCCCGGCCCTTTTTGCCTCTCGTTTGAACTGCGTTTTAACATAAAACAATAACCGTCGATTCCCATAACAAGAAACATCCGGTGGGCGACCGGTTAGCCCAACTCTACGAGTCCTTTCATCGGACGGGAGGTCCCGTGTTCGAACCTCGGCGAACCCATAACAAAATTTTGTATATAAACCATCTAACCAATGACGGGGTGCCATGTGGCAGCCCAGGATTGGGCCACGTGGCACCCTTACCAACCAATGATATCATGACACGCGTCAACATCTGATTTGCCCATGTGTGTGCCACGTCGACCCTGCCGTACTGCCACCTGTCATGCTGCGTCAGCCCATCCGTATGCCCTGTCAGCCTGCCACATCATCCGATGACATCAGCGTGCCACGTGTCACCCTGTGAGTGGTGACACGTGTCACCTCCGTACTGGTCCAACTGGATGCCAAAAATGCCAAATTCACCTGACACGTGTCGCGTCCTGGTGATGCCACGTGTCCTCCGTACGATCTGCCACATGTTGCCTCCTGGTTGGCCCACGTCAGTTGTACGGCCTTGCCACGTCATCTGTACGGACATTCCCCGTGGACTGCATGGCCCTTCCACGTGGACTGTACGGACTGTACAGTCATCCCCTTTTTTGCCTGTTTGACTTTTCGGACAGAACGCGATATCTTCTCCATACGGACTCCGTTTGACGAAGTAAATATACCGCCGGAATCAGGAAGATGAGACGGACGCAATGGCATAGGTTTCGTTGCATTCCGAGCACTTTCATTTTTGAGCATTTTTCAAGCCCTATCAAGCTTCTGGATCCGTTTTCGGATCACACCTCCCCACAAAAAGACCTTTTGGTCCCCAAAAGGTTACTGACCAGTTAACAAGCTCGGGATAGGCCACCCGTCTTGTCCTCTGTCTCTGAACTCTGTCCTGTGCACCTGTCTCATCAAGATCAGCTGTAATGCAATTATGACAACTGAAAGTACATTGTTAGTCATTGCAATCCTGTTACATTTCACTGAAGCCACTATCATCCATGTACTGAAC